>WNGS01068650.1:0-18989 GCA_020271785.1 Procambarus virginalis | reverse complement strand
AGAGAGCTAGAGTCCATAGACGACCAGATTTAACAGAGTCCAGTTCATGATCGAAATTAATCAGAGTCCAATTGAAGAGCCAAATTTGTTAGAGACCACATTTTCGCTACTAATAGCCCAATTTTAGCCTAATTTTAAAGTCATTTTCAGATGTAGTAAATAAGATCCGAACAAATACCAAGTTCTAGCTCCTGTTCCCAGCCTTAACCCACTCTCATGACATCTTTACTAACAGTCCAATCCACCTTACATTTTTAACATTATTTCAAACATAGTAATATGATCCGACAATAACTGAGTTCTAGCTCCTGTCCTCAGCTTTTGTTCCCTCTCGTTTCTCATTAATACCTATTCAATTTTCCTGAAACTTATACCCTCTGTATAACAGACACAGTAAATAAGATCAAGTCAGTTACCGAGCTCCAGCTCATGTCCCCACCTTAGTTTCAATTGTAGAAGTTCGTTAGTAACAGATCAATTTCCCGAAATTTATAGCAGACATACTTCAAAACGTAGTAATCAAAATCTAACAGTTAAGAGTCAACAGATCTGTAGAGTATTTACATTATTAGTCTTACATATTCTCTAGTTCTTTCCATTTTATACAAGACTAAACAACTATTACTACGCATCCTATCTTATTTTAACATGACTCATATGTAAATATACCCAACTCCTTCTTCCATTACAAGTCCCAGCATGTTCACCGCCCATCTCACTACTTTCTACTTTGCATGTTCTTGCATGTGTTCCGCACATCTCAGTACCACGCTTACAATCTCTCTCAATCCTTTACACGTTCGCACATGTTCTCAGCCTAACGTTTACAATTTTCTTCCATTCCTCCACTACATGTTCTTACCCGTTCATTACAGTCCCTTACATGTTCTCTGTACAACTTTTATACTCAGTATTCATGTTCACAGTATTCATTAACTTTTCTTACATGTTTCTGTGTTCTTTGCCGTATCCCCATATGTTCCTCTCATTCTCTTACATGTTTTCATAATCTCTTCCAGTTCATATTTCCCAAAGTTCGCTATGTTCTTCTCATTCTCATCTCATGTTCTCTGTACAATTTTATTCATGTTCCTCACAATTTCTCTTTCTTCATCACCTTCTTTTACATGTTCTCTGTGTTCTTTTCATGTTTTCATGTTCCTCATATGCGGCCTGTTCAACTTTTATACTCAATATTCTTGTTCTCCATGGTTTCAAAATGTTCTTCACAAAACTGTTCAGAAATATATCTACTACCTTTATTCAGTACCAAATTACCAAGACAGACTTTTCTTGTAACTTCTTAACTAAAAATTACTTGTCAATCAACAGAGAATAGTCAGGATTAATCTCGTTCAACACTGTTCTTAACTAAAAATATCCTTTCTCTTAACTAAAAATAGCCAAAGGAAACTTTCCAATACTGTTCATAACTAACCTTATCCATCATTCAACAGAAAAAGTCACGTTCATCATGTTTTTGTTTTAACTAAAGTATTCGACAGTCAACTAAAAATAGACACTTTCATCATGTTTCCTTGTAATTTCTTAGCTGAAATATCACTTCTCTCATCACTTCTCTCATGCCTAATTTCCGTCATTACTGGACTCTTAATATTTTTGCCTTTACTGGACTCTGATGAATTTCTGTCTACGAACGGACTCTTGACTAATTTTGGGTAAAAAAATGGACTCTGTCAAATTTTGCTCACTGAGTGGACTCTGAATAATTTCTGTCCCAAACTGGACTCTGAATATTTTCGGGGACAAAGTGGACTCTGACGAATTTTGAGCTTAAACTGAACTCTGACGAATTTCTGTGGTAATTGGACTCTGTTAATTTTCAGGGTAAAACTTGACTCTGATTATTTCCAGGCCTAAACTGGACTCTGATGAAATTCTGTGGTTAATTGGACTCTGATTATTTCCATGCACAAACTGAACTCTGATGAAATTTGAGCTCTCTGATGAAATTTGAGCTTAAACTGGTCTCTGAATAATTTCTGTCTATAACTGGACTCTGTTCAATTTTGGTCTTTTCACAGGTGAAACAGCCGTAATGATTATAAAACTTAATTTCACGACTAAGATGTCTGTTTTCCTTAACAAACGTCTAAGACAATATTCTCTGAAAATGGACTTTTGAAAAAGTACGAGGTGTTGAAAACTGGTAAAATATGTCCGTAGAGTTTACCTGGAAATGCTGTGACACAAACACGATTTTTTTCTATACAATTTTCCTACTTATTTTCTCATAAGAACGCTTAACGTACTTCTAAAATCTCAGAAATTATTTTCCTCATAAGATTTCACTAATTCCGAATCTGGGAGTGCTATATTTCACCTAAAAAACCCTGGGTCTTAAACGTGATATTTCTAAATTTACCTGAAAACCCTGGGTCTTAAACGTGATATTTTCCAAAAAAAAAATATCACATTTACGCCGCCATCCCTACTACTCTCGCTCTCCTCCTTCCTCTTCGTCCTCCTTTTCCTCCTTCCTCCTCGCTCTCCTCCTCCTTCCTTTCCGCCTTCCTCCTTGCTCCTCACGCGCCCTCTCCTCCCTCTCCCTCCTCGCCCTCCTCCTCGTTCCTCCTCGCTCTCTCTTCATCTCCTCTCGCCCTCCTCCTTCCTCGTCGCCCTCCTCCTTCTTCCTCGGCCTCCTCCTTCCTACTCGCCCTCCTCCTCCTCCTCTCCTCGCCCTCCTCCTGCATCCTCTTTGCCCTCCTCCTTCTCCTCGCCCTCCTCCTCCTTCCTCCCTCCTCGTTCTTCTCCTTTCTTCCTCCTCGCCCTCCTCCTCCTTCGTCCTCGCCCTCATTCTCCTCGCCCTTCCTCCTCCTCCTCTCCTCCTTTCCTCGCCCTCCTCCTCCATCTTCTTGCCTTTCCTCCTTCCTCCTCGCCCTCCTCCTCCTCCTCCTCACCCTACTCCTCCTCCTCCTCTTCCTCCTCCTCAACGTCCTCTTTAACTTCCTCCTCAACCTCATCCTCCTTCCTCCTCTGCCTCGACCTCCTCCTCCTCCTTCCTTCTTGCCTCGACCTCCTCTCCTCCTCCTTCCTCCTCGACCTCCTCTTCCTCCTTCCTCCTCTGCCTCGACCTCCTCTTCCTCCTTCCTCCTCTGCCTCGACCTCCTCCTCCTCCTTCCTCCTCTGCCTCGACCTCCTCTTCCTCCTTCCTCCTCTGCCTCGACCTCTCCTCCTCCTCCTTCCTCCTCTGCCTCGACCTCCTCTTCCTCCTTCCTCCTCTGCCTCGACCTCCTCCTCCTCCTTCCTTCTCTGCCTCGACCCCCTCTTCTTCCTTCCTCCTCTGCCTCGACCTCCTCCTCCTCCTTCCTCCTCGACCTCCTCCTCCTCCTCGACCTCCTCCTCCTTCCTCCTCGACCTCCTCCTCCTCCTCCTCGCCCTCCTCCTCCTTCCTCCTCGACCTCATCCTCTTACCTGTAATTCTTCCTCCTCGACCTCTTCCTAAGAATATGAGTAAAAATGATGAATTATCCTTTATTATGACCCTGTTTCATTTTACTAAATGTTGAAATATACTTTTATATTTCTACATTTATATAAATAACAGCAATAAAAAACTACGATTATGAAACATTTAAGGTTGCCACAAGGTTTCAAATTTTTTTTAGCCAACGTTTCGTGCAATACGTTTTAGAAACTTATTTACTTCCACACAAAATTACGCATCTAATGCGTGAAAACAAACGTTGCCAACACTTTCTAACACTTTCCAGATATGTTGTGGCAACCTAAAATTGTTTCCAGGGTATGCAAGGCCCGATTTGCCTAATAAGCCAAGTTTCCTGAATGTATATATTTTTCTAATTTATTTCTTATGAAATGATAAAGCTATCCATTTCATTATGTGTGCATTAATTTGTTTAAATTTGAGTTAAAACTAACGTAGATATATGACCCAACCTAACCAACCCAACCTAACCTAACCTAATCTATATTAACCTAAACTAACTCAACTAAGTCAATAATTTATGTTCTTAGTATAATATAATATACTAATAATAATTCAAATAAACTAACTGGAAACAATTTATTGAAAATAAAGAAAATCACTCGGCCTATTAGGCAAATCGGGCCTTGCATAGTAGGCCGAGAAGTGCGTTCTGGCTACTAGATACGACATATGTATATATATATATATATATATATATATATATATATATATATATATATATATATATATATATATATATATATATATATATATATATATATATATATATATATATATATATATATATATATATATTTAAATGCAATTGACGATCACTGAACACTGATCATTTGCATGCGGAAAATCCACAGAGAAATGGGAAAGAGAGATGAACGTTTCGGCCGATCTGGGCCTTTGTCAACACCTGACTGAAAGAAACCCACAAAGAAAGAGTGGAGGCAGACACTAGACCCTGACCACCATCTCCTTGGGAAAAGAATTAACCAGAAAAAGGTATAGATTAGCTTAGAGTGGTCAGAAGGATTTAAGTGGTAAGAATAAAAGATTAAAGAAAAACCCTCATTGAACCTACATAAAATATTAAAATAATATTGTTATGAGACAATGTAACTATCATAGTTTCTTCTTAAACTGTTGTGTAATAGTGTAACTTAAAACTGGCTCAAGTTTGTACATACCAGTACTAACATTGAGAAGATTTGGACATTGACTAATTAGGGCAGACACAATCAAATTCCGTTCCACAAAGCCATTGCAATTGGCAAAGCTTTTCGCCCCATCCCAATTAATAGTGTGAGTACACAAACTTGTATGTAGATACAAAGCATTAGACGTTTGGCCAGTTCTTATACTATAAGCATGTTGGGACATACGCAATTGTAAGGATTTTCCTGTTTGTCCAAGGTACACAGACTCACAATCATTGCAGGGAATCGAATACACACAACCTGCTGTACCAGGGGAGTTTTTTATTATATTAGACTTGATCGTATTATTAGTGAACACCAAATTGATATTAAGGTTCTTAAAAACTGGGGAAAGTTTCTCCAATGCCATCGCATAAGGTACCACCAATGAGTTTCTAATTTCTGGTTTTGCTTTGGAGACATTAATGTAAAACGTACGTTTAGCTTTCCCAAATGAACAATCCAAAAACATCTTAGGGTACTGTAAACTCTTCCCAATTTCATATATTTTAGCTATCTCTTCATCAAAAAACTCAGGGCTGCATACCTTCAAAGCACGAAGAAACATTCCTGAAAATACTGCCTGTTTAACTTTACTATGATGATTCGAATAATATTGAACAAACGACCCCACGTTGGTAGGTTTTCTATACACATTAAATTTGAACCTTCTATTGACTCTATGAATCATAATGTCCAAAAATGGAAGAGTACCATTCTCCTCATTTTCACATGTGAATTTTATTGAAGGTACCAAAGAATTAAGTTCATTAAGAAAAACAATTTGGTCTTGGTCACTAGGCCATAAGCACAAAATATCGTCGACATACCTAAACCAGACTACATTAGAGGGGATAATCCTGGACAACATTTTTGTTTCGAAGAACTCCATATACAAATTGCTCAAAACTGGGGAAAGGGGATTGCCTATAGCCATTCCAAATGTTTGTTTGAAAAATTTTCCATTGAAACTGAAATAATTGTCTTTTATACATAATTTGATAATTTCCAATACATTATTGGTCTGCAAGCTTAAATTATATTTAGGCAGTTCCTCACGTAGGTATTCTAACAAATCATCAACAGGTACTTTAGTGAATAAAGCAGTCACGTCAAAACTTACTAGTTTAAAATCAAAATTCTAATTTAGTGTTGATAGCTTATTAATGTTTGCAAGAAGTCTTTCTTGTAAACATATGTTTTTAAATATGATTGAAAAAGTGATATTAATAATTCTAACGCGAATTTTCTCAATATTTCTTATGTTTCTTTTTACTGTCGATGGTAATTGAAAAATCAATTCTCCAAAATTCATTTTTATTTCTAGTCTGACGCGACGCTTGAACACGTTTCGTAATAACTTATTACATTTTCAAAGACTTTAGTTTTCACACACAACTATAACCTGAAAACACTAAACAGAGTTTTACTTATGCTAACACTAAACACCTTATCCATCTTATATACTTGCACTTGGGTGAGGTAAGATGTTGCAACAGTTTTGGATGAGGTTATCTTCAGATTATCTTGAGATGATTTCGGGGATTTTTTTTTTAGTGTCCCCGCGGCCCGGTCCTCGACCAGGCCTCCACCCCCAGGAAGCAGCCCGTGACAGCTGACTAACACCCAGGTACCTATTTTACTGCTAGGTAACAGGGGCATAGGGTGAAAGAAACTCTGCCCATTGTTTCTCGCCGGCGCCTGGGATCGAACCCGGGTCCACAGGATCACAAGTCCAGCGTGATGTCCGCTCGGCCGACTGGCTCCCGTAAAGGAGAACAAACTTTTGACAAACAAAAGGCAGAACACGGAACAATGGGTATTAATTGGATATATGAGAGCATAAGAATGGAAGGGACTGCAAAGGGCCTATTAGCCCATACTTCCTCTTGATGCTTCTATATTGGTACAGAGTCTTGAAGTTGGTACCCACTTCAAGACTCCGTGCCAATATAGAAGGATCAAGGGGAAGTATGGGCCAAGAGGCCCTTTGCAGTTCCTTGCATTCTAATGCTGTTCCTGTGAAATAGTCTAATTGGGGGTACAAGTGTTGTGTTGGTTGACTACCTATGGAAATGTCAAGACCCACAAGCCTGGAAACCCACTTTGGCCAATCATCAGCCAGATACCCACGCGCCCACATACAGACTGGCTAAGCGACTCAACGGGTTGCTGACTCCTTACGTACCCTGTGCTTTCAGCTTGAAGTCTCCCAAGGAATTTGTCGACTTACTGCGTGGAGCTCGGGCCACGGGGATAAGAGCCTCATTGGGTGTGGAGTGACTATTTACCAACGTACCTGTGGACGAGACAATCGGGATGATAGCAGAGAGTGTATCGTGACCCGGCTTGCACTACTCTTGAAATGCGAGAAAGCATACTGAGGAAACTACTCCAAGCCTGCACTAAAGAGGCACCCTTCGCAAGCCCGGATGGGCACATGTATAAGCAAGTAGATGGGGTCGCCATGGGTTCTCCCCCAGGTGTCCTGTTTGCGAACTTCTTCATGGGTACCATCGAGCAAAAGGTCTTAGTCGACATGAACTTGAAACCGGCCATACACTGCAGGTATGTTGACGGCATTTTTACACAGGTACCTGATGCCAGATGTCTGCAGCAGCTGAAGGAGGCATTTGAGCAGAATTCTGTGTTGAGTTTCACGTACGAGATGGAGAATAATGGGAAGCTGCCCTTTCTGGATGTAACAGTCATGGAAAGGAGCGGAGGCTTCCATACTGCAGTCTACACCAAAGAAACAAACATAGGAATGTGCCTCGATGCTAATAGTGACTGCCCAGACAGGTACAAGAGGAGTGTTGTCAATGCTTACGTCGACCGTGCTCTCAGCCACAGCTCAGGATGGAAAGAAGTCGATGAAGAACTCTGTAGGGTAAGGCAGGTCCTAGTCAACAACGGCTTCTCTAACGGTTTCGTTGAAGACATCATAAAAAGAAAGGTAAAACGCCATACAACCTCTGAAGAGTCAACCAACACAACACTTGTACCCCCAATTAGACTATTTTACAGGAAGTTCTTTTCGACGGCTCATGAAACAGAGGAAAAAGGGTCCTGAAAGATATTGTTGATAGGAATGTCATCCCTACAGACAAAAATCAGAAAATACAATTAACAATTTATTATAAAACCAAAACAACGGCCAATCTACTCATTAAAAACTACCCAGGCACCAAGCAGAACGCTTTGAAGGAGACCAACGTCGTCGTTGCCTTTAAATGCCCACTTGGGGACTGTAAGCCCCAAAGAACTCAGTATATAGGCAAGACAACAACGTCTGTTTCCAGGCGACTAACAATATATGAGCAACAGGGAGCCATCAAGGAACACATAATCTCTTCTCATAACCAGACTATCACCAGAGAAATCTTAACAAACAACACAGAAATCATCGATAGGTACAGCAATAGCAGGCGGCTTGACATCAGCGAGGCACTACACATCAAAAAGTCAACACCAGCAATCAACAGCCAATTAATGCACAACTATATTCTACCCACTTCAAGACCCCGAACCAATATGGAAGCAGCAAGAGGAAGTATGGGCCAATAGGCCCTTTGCAGTTTCTTCCATTCTTCCCCTTCATTTATCCAATTTATACCCATTGCACCTTGTTCTGTCTTGTGTTGGTCAAAAGTTTGTTCACCATCATCCAAAACTGTTGCAATGTATCACCTCACCCAAATGCGAGTATATGAGACAAGCTGTTCAGTGTTAGCATTAAGTAAAACTCTGTTTAGTGTTTTCAGGTTACAGTTGTGTGTGTGTAAACTAAAATCTTTGAAAATATAATAAGTTATTACGAAACGCATTCAAGCGTCACGTCAGACTAGAAATAAAAATGAATTTTGGAGAATTGATTTTTCAATTACCATTGACAGTAAAAAGAAACATAAGAATTATTGAGAAAAATCGTGTTAGAATTATTAATCTTACTTTTTCGGTCATATTTAACATAATAATATATATATCTATATATATATATATATATATATATATATATATATATATATATATATATATATATATATATATATATATATATATATATATATATATATATATATATATATATATATATATATATATTAGGGGTACCACCTCTGGTGCAATTGCAGGGACCCACATCCTCGAAGAAGAAAACAAAGAGCTTTCAGAGAAGATCTTGTGGATTCTCACTGAATACTTAATACTAAATACTTTACGAATAAATACGAATACTAAATACTTTTCTTCTCCTACCACCCCTATTATTTTTTTGTATGTTTTGTTTTATTTTATTGCAATTCTACAGTTTACAGAGAACACACACACACACAAATATATAACAATTAAACAATCAGCATTCGAAGACCTCGTCCAGCTCCTCGGAGGTTGGGTGCGTACCCAGGATACAGCACGCATTTCCCCTCTGCACTGCGACACTGAGGCGCTAGAACAGGAAACTGGCTGCTCTTGGGTCTCTAGTTTTCCCAATGAGTTCCTCACCAACCTCCTTTAAAAACTTGAATGCACATTTACCCCAGGCGCCCAAAGTCTCGGAGCCTATCGGCACGAACCTGTAACAACGTTCTAGGTCTTTGTACTTGTGGATTTTCTGGGTCTCCCTGAAGGTGGCTGCCCCACCTCCCTCCGCTGAGCTGTAACGTAAATAGGTATCAGCCAATGTAGATGCACAGGTGTAATCCCATACGACCTGTTTACCTTCCCTCCATGGCTGCAGGGTGACTCCATCTGGGCGTTTTTGGCTGTTGTCAGGTCTGCACAACTGGGGTTCCCTTTGTGCTGGACACCCAGCTGTAGCCAAACTTCTCTTGATGATGTCATTGACTGCCTCGTGTCTGGCAATCTTTCCCTGTGTCTTACGACAGATGAGACCATGGCTGCCGTATTGGTCTGTTATATATATATATATATATATATATATATATATATATATATATATATATATATATATATATATATCTATACATATATATATATATATATATATATATATATATTATATATATATATATATATATATATATATATATATATATATATATATATATATATATATATATATATATATATATATATATATATATATATATATATATATATATATATATATATATATATATATATATATAATATATATATATATATATATATATATAAAGTTGTGAGGGTACCACCTTTCGTGAAATGTGGGGACCCATAGCCTCGGAGAAGAAATTAAAGAGTTTCCAGTGAAAACCTAGTGGATTCTTACTGAAGACTTTAATATTTTCTTCTCCTACCACTTCCATTCTTTTATATATAAACATATATGTTTGTTTTATTTAAGCTGTGTTACAAAAAATGAGTTACAAATTGGGTACAAAGATGATTATCATAAGTTGTTGAGTTCCTCCAGCTCCTCAGATGGCGGGCAGGATCCCCTAATGCCGTGTGCATTTCCCCTCTGTATCGCCACACTGAGGCGCTGTAGAAGGAAGCTGGCAGCTCTAGGGTCTCTTGTTGTTTCAATTAGCATAGTCCCAGTTTCTTAAAAAAAAAAAAAACTGGTGGCACTTTTACCTCAGGCGCCGAGTGTCTCGGAAGCAATTGGGGCAAAATTGTAGTGGTGATCCAGTTCTCTGTATTTACGGGATTTGGCTGATTCCCTATGAGTGGCAGCGCCACCTGGTAGTGTATCACTGAAGTCAATGTAGGTGTTAACCAGGGTTGATACGCATGTGTTGTCCCACGCCAACTGCTTGCTTTTTTTATCTAGGGGTTCACTGTGATACCATCTGGGCGACCAATAAGAGATTCAGAGTTATAGGGCGTTAGGTAACGAGGCTCTCTCTCAACTGGGCCTCCAGCTGTGGTGAGACTACTCCTAATGATGTCGTTAACTTCACTGTGCCTCGAGTGCCACCACCCTGTACTTTGGCAGAGTAGGCCGTGGCCATGGTGGCCGTACCTGTCGGCCACCACCTCTCCGCAAAAACACTTATATATGGTGTAGGTTGGGGCAACAAGGCGGTGGGCTACAGCAATTCAGAGGACGTGTGGTGTGAGACGCGTGCCAGTTGACGACATTGGAGTTGCTAACAGGAAACCCTGCATGTGGGGCTGCTACTGCTGTGAGGCGAGCAATGTCGTGTTGTGTTGTTGCAGCACCCAGGCACTCTGCAGCAGCTCGGTCTACAATGGGGCCATCCCAGCTGGATTGCTTGTGGGCCTTTGAGGATGGTGGTTGAGGTGACGGGCCTGCACGAGAGGCCCACTAGGTGGCACAGCGTATAAAATTGGGATCATGTACACCTGCCAACTGATCTAAATAGGCAGGTAGAAATTCCTTCACAAGGTCGTCGGATGCCGAGGAGGAGGAGGATAGGAAGGCTGGTACGGTAATTTGCGTTGCTGTTCGACCCTTGAGGCCCCGAAGTCTTACTGGAAGAGAGGCTTGTTTCCACTGTAGGTCATCAAGAGAGAGGTTGAAGGCTTTTTCTAACATTGTTTTCAGTAACAGGTCAAACTCGCCTAGATTTTGGCTCCTGTAGGATGATGAACACCTCAGAATATAGGATAACCTGGGGAGGGACAGATATCTGGTGATGTCCTCATCACCAGATGAAGGATATTCTCAATGATCATCTTGTATATCTGACAATGATAAAACCATGTTACTCTTTTCTCAAGTCAGTATGGTTAGATAACAACTAGTGAAGCAGGATATCATAAATTATTATACTATTTATCGGGCGTAGCATGGTGTTGCTGATGCCTTACACTTGCATAAGATAGCGAATGGTGGTGTTCAGAGTGTCTGTGAAGGTCACCGTTAACTGACGATATCAACGATGTTCCTCATGCCTCCATCAGCCATTCTCAAATATCATCAGTTACATACCATTAATGGTTATCTTGGTTGAATTGTGATAACAACAATGTTTCTCTTTCCTCGAGCAAGTATTGCCAACATTTTATTGACAAACTTGTATGGCATACGATGCCTATAAAGGTTATATTGGTTAACTGACGATGGCAAGACTGGAGCTATTGGTTCACCCCAGTAAAGTATTTTCTTATGTACATAATAATAATTAAATTAATAAATAATAAACAATTATTATTTAATAATAAAGTCCCAGTAGTGCTCTTCTTATGCGAATAATAATAATAATAATAAATAATAATAATAATAATAATAATAATAATAATATTTATTAGGGGGAAAAGCACATACAAAATGGTATACGAGAAGAATGTTGGATCTCTAGGTAGGACAAGTATATACTATGCCTCAAGCCACTAATGCACTCAGTGTTTCGGGCCGGACAATAGCACCACTGTCGCTCTCGTCACAAGTAATACATTGTCAAATAAGAACTGTTCAGATGTCGGATATTTTAATGGTGATCTATTCTTAAAAAAATTAACATGATCTCTCTTTCTTAAATTTAGGGTCGAAAATAATTTTGCATACTATTTGGAATCTGTACAATCTATAAGTATATAAAAATGTTCATCTAGAACAGATTATTCCAATATTTACATAAAGTACAGGAATCGTGACGGTTTATGCATAATAACAATTGTGGTATTTGTTGGCAGGCGGGACAGCCCTTCACAAGGCAGCCGCAGGTGGTCACGACAACACTGTGAAGGTCCTCCTCGACGCTGGAGCAGACGTCAACGCTGCAATGAGTATGGTAAGGATCACATTTATGCATCCCAACATTATATAACACTGATGTCTTACAACACACCACAATTTGTATTTGTCAAAATGCAATATTTATATTTTATAATTATACCATATGAGAGAATGTCTGTCTGTTCAAAGTTGGGGGCCAAACCTTTCATATAAAAAATAGTTTTATAGTAATCTGCCACATTATTCATTAATTTGGGAAAATTGACATAAAATTCCAGCTGTGAATAATTTGTCTGTACTCACATCAAACAGACAATTCTCCCACAGCGTCAAAAGTTTCTCAAGCAAACTGTTGTATACCAGAGTAAGGGTAACTATTGTTTTTTAGTTCTTCACACCACTGAGCTGCTCTCACTGCCGACTACCCACACATAAGACTATTGTAAGACAGAGAGAAAGAGAGACAGAGAGACAGAAAAATATAAAGACAGAGACACACAGAAACTCAGAAACAGAAACACAGCTAGAGACAGATAGACAGAGAGAGGCAGAGATAAAGATAGAGGAAGAGAATGAGACAGACAGTAGATAAAGGGATGGATGGATAGATGAAGAGGTGGATTAATAAATAGATAAGTCGTAGTAGCCGTCATGAGGGTTCTAACCAATGTGCTGTGAGTTACCTGGCACACGTTCCAGACGACTAGGCCACGACATGGTCAAAACAATTGCAACCTTGGGTACTACTGCACCCTCTAGGACTCCGGAGCCTTCCATTGAAGCCGATCCAGGGTGTCAGACAATCCACCACATGCACTCTGGCTCAGTCATCTTGGAATGTTCTACCTCTGAGGCTCTTCCTTTAATACACAGAGAGTATTCACACTCTCGTGATATGTCAATGAGAAAATCTGTAGGAGTCGTGACGAGGGTTCGAACCTATGTGCTGGGTGTTCCCAGGCCCACACTCTGTGTGTGTTGATAGAGGAGTATCCTGATAGCTGAGCCACAGTGCATGGGGGGGGGGGAGGATTGTGTGAAACCATTGGTTCGGGTTCATTGGAAGTCTCTAGATGTAGGAGCATCAAAATGCTCTTACATCTGGCAAGGACGTATTCGCCCGCCATTTGCAATTTGAGGAGCAATCCTGTGTATAAACTTACCAAAAAATTAACATTCATTCTTTATCCAAACTAATCTAAAAACTATAAATTAAATATCACTTATCCAACGTATAATCCAACAAATTCAGGGCCTATCACACCTAAAATACATACATAAGTGAAGAGTCCCTACATCATCTGTATGTCAACAAAGGCCATTCGATCCCGGTCCATCTGCCACAGTCAGATGGACCCAGGATCCATCTGGACCCAGGATCCATCTGGACCCAGGATCCATCTGGACCGAGGACCCATCTGGACCCAGGGACCGAGGACCCATCTGGACCCAGGATCCATCTGGACCGAGGACCCATCTGGACCCAGGATCCATCTGGACACAGGACCCATCTGGACCCAGGACCCATCTGGACCCAGGATCCATCTGGACCCAGGATCCATCTGGACCCAGGATCCATCTGGACCCAGGATCCATCTGGACCTAGGATCCATCTGGACCCAGGATCCATCTGGACCCAGGATCCATCTGGACCCAGGATCCATCTGGACCCAGGATCCATCTGGACCCAGGATCCATCTGGACCCAGAGTCGTAACATCCTCTCACTGTTGACACCCAACACACAGACAATTATATTTCTCATCAGAGTTCTCTCTGATGAACAGATAGACAGATACAGAGAAGCAGAGATAAAGATATCTAAAGACAGAGACTAACAACAGATTAATGGATGGATAGATGGCTGGAAACATGAATAGAGAGATAAGTGGATTGATAGATGTATGGATGCATTGATTGCTGGATGTTTAGGTACAATGTTGGATAGACGAATATATAGATTGATAGTTAAATGAGCAGATATTTGGTTGAATTAATGGATACAAAGTTGATTAGGTGCATGGATAGATAGATGAAAAGAAAGCAAGATGTAGGTATAGTTAGATAGATGGATAGAAAGCAAGATGAATAGATTTATTGATAGTTGGCTGCATTGATGGATGGATAAATGGCTGCACAGGTGGAGTGAAAGATGGATGGAAAGATGGATAGATGTGAATAGAAAAATGGACAGAGAGGGCAGATGAATGGATAGATGTATGAATAGATAGTTGAATGAGTAGATGGATGGTTGAGTAGATGGACGGATAGATATTTTCTTATTTTTATTTATTTAGTTATTTTATTTATTTATGTATATATACAAGAGTTCTTACATTCTTGTACATGTCGATAGATGGATAGATGGATGGATAAAGGGAAAGACGGATAGATAGATGTGTAGACAAATAGGCAGAGGTGTAGATGTTTGGACAGATTGATAGACGTACAAGTAAACAGAGAGAAAGACAGATAGATGAATATATGGATTGCTAGATAGTTAGATTGAAAGATAGATGAATATATATATAGATTCATAAATAGATGATGAGTAGATAATTAGATTGATGGATAGATAGACTGAGATAGATGGATAGATAGACCGAGATAGAGGGATAGATAGATGGATGCATTGATTGTTGGAGGAATAGATGGATGAATGGATAGATGGATAATAGATGGATGGACAGATGGATTATAGATGTATGGATAGATGGATAATAGATGGATGGATAGAAGATTAGATTAATGGATAGAAGATTATATTGTTGGATATATAGACTATTCGCTAAATAATAAGAGAGATAGGTGGATGGACGGATAGATAAATAGAGAGATAGGTGGAAGGATAGATATATGGTCAAATTGGAGACAGACAGACAGACAGACCTAAGCATCGCTGGATACCCATCCAGTATTATATATAGCACAAATTCGGTCAAAATTCCCAAGACTTAGAACCAATAAATGTTCAATATTTATAGAGACATTTTCGCCAGAAATATAAACTCAAAATAAGAGTCTTATTGTGTCGAGACACATTACATATATTGTGTTACGTACTCCAAAGTGTGAGAGAATATCTGTGTGTGTGTGTCTGGCTGTTTGTCTGTTCGTCGTTGGAGGCCACACAGATGGAGCTAGCGTCATCCATATGGGCAGAGGAAATGGTCTGGAGTACAGGATGAACAATGGATGATTTGGGTTGTGAGAATTCAATAGGTAATAGCATGTCAGGATCACATTCAGACCCCCACACACATTTTTGGCAATGCTCGCCATCTGTTCAGCTAGATAGTATCAAAACAAACGTTCAGAACAATCGTTTTTTCGTATAGTATTATGAATTATTTTACACTGATCTCGGTAAAATTAACAAATTACCTGCTGTCAATAATTTGTTCGTACTCACATAAACAGATGATTCTTCCACAACTTTAAAAGTTTTGCAAGACACAACCCTTTATGAGAGTAAGGGGAACTATACACTTTTAGTATGTAACATAAGCTCTTCTCGCAGGCGATAACCCACACATTACACACATTTTTTTTTGGATAAGGAAGAGAGACAGACAGACAGACAGTGACAGAGAAATTCAAAGACAGAGACAGTCAGAAACAGGCAGAGACAGAGGCAGAAGGAAGAAATAGAGGCTGATAAACAGAGAAAGAGAGAGCTAGAAAAGAGAGACAGAAAGACATAAAAAGTGATAGACAGAGAGCAGATATATATATATATATATATATATATATATATATATATATATATATATATATATATATATATATATATATATATATATATATATATATATATATATATAGATGTATGCATAGAGATGTGGACAGATAGCTTGAAGGATATACTTATGGATAAGACAGACAGGGGTCTGGATAACAGATATTATTATGGAGATGATGAATAGATAGATGGTGGGCAGATAAATGCTTGATAAATTCAAAGATGAATATAAAGATGAGACGGTAGCTGGATAAATAACAGGTAGATAGATAGATGGATAGTGGATAAAAAGAGGATAGATAGATCAATGATAAATATATTTATGGATAGATGAGGTATATATATATGGACAGAGAGATGAGTAGACGAATGATTACGCAATCAAAAACATTTTATCCTTTTTAATTGGCTTGATAAATACATAGATGAATAGAAAGATGAGACGGTAGCTGGATAAATAAACAGGTAGATAGATAGATGGATAGGTGGATAAAAATGGATAGATAGATACAATGATAAATATATTTATGGATAGATGAATTGGTATATATATATGGCAGAGAGATGAGTAGACGAATGGATATACCCAGCAATCAAAAACATTTTTATCCGTTTTTAATTGGTCGCAGAAGGTGACACTGAAACTATTTATATAATGTTGTTTTAATAACGTTTAAAATACATTACTTTCTGTCACTCAAATCGTAGACAGCATGATTTGCTGTCCTAGTCAAATTTGCTGTCAAGTCGTTGTCAGTTGCAATAGTACAACTGATGATTTAAAACTTTTCTAATTAAAATTAAGCACAAGTGCTTCATATGTGTGTGTGTGTGTACTTACCTAGTTGTACTTACCTAGTTGTGATTGCGGGATTGATCTCTGGCTCTTTGGTCCCGCCTCTCATCTGTCAGTCATCAGATGTACAGGTTCCTAAGCCTATTGAGCTCAATCATATCTAGACTTGATACTGTGAATGGAGTCAGCCTTCACAACATCTTTTCCTAATGCATTCCATTTGTCAACTACTCTGACGCTGAAAAAATCTTTCTAATGATTCTATGGCTCATTTAGACACTCAATTTCTACCTGTGTCCCATAGTGTGTTTGCCCCTTGCATTTAATAGTCTATCTTTATCTACCCTATCAATTCCTTTGAGAATCTTGTATGTGGTGATCATGTCCCCCATAACACCTCTGCCTCCCAGTGACTTGAGGTTTAATTCCCATAGTCTTTCCTCGTAGCTCATACTCCAACCCTTCAGTTCGGGTACTAGTTTAGTGGCGTACTTTTTGAAACCTTTCCAATTTAGTCTTAAGCTTGACTACATACGAACTCCACACTAGAGCCGCAAATTCCAGGATTGGTCTGACATATGTGGTATACAAAGTTCTGTATGGTTCCTCACACAAGATTCTAAAGGCCGTTCTTATATTGGCTAACCTGGCATATGCCACTGATGTTATCTCTTGATATGGGCTTCAGAAGACAGGTCGGCGTGATATCAACCCCCAGGTCTTTCTCTCTGACTCTTGAAGTATTTCATCTCCCAAATGATACCTTGTATCTGGTGTCCTGATCCCTACACCTATCTTCATTACATTACATTTGCTTGGGTTAATTCTAACAACCATTTGTTAGAAAATTCCTTCTGCTTGTCCAGGTTATCTTGAAGCTTCAAGCTATACTCTTCTGTCTAAATCCTCCTCATAATTTTGGTATCGTCAACAAACATTGAGAGGAATGATTCTATATCCCCTGGGAGATCACTTACGTATATCAGAAACAGGATAGCTCCAAGTACAGAGCCCTGTGGGACTCCACTAGGGACCTCACGCCAATTTTGAGGTCTCACCCCTCACTGTAACTCTCTGCTTCCTATTGTTTAGGTACTCCCTTATCCACTGGAGTACAGTACCAGTTTCTCCATTATGCATCAACATCTTATGGGGTACTGTGTCAATGGCTTTCCGACAGTCCAAGTAAATGCAGTCTGCCCATCCATCTCTTTCTTGTTTAATCTTTGTCACCTGATTGTAGAATTCTATTAAGCCTGTAAGGCGAGATTTAACTTCCCTAAACCCATTTTATGGTTGTCACGGAATCCCTTCTCCCCAGATGTGTTACTAGGTTTTTTATAATAATCTTCTCCATTACCTTGCATGGTATACAAGCTATGGGTGGTAGGCTTTGTGGGTTGGAGGTGTTTTTGTAAGAGGGTGTGGGTGAGAGGTGGTGTTACCCAGTGTAGGGCATAATGTTATCACATGCAGGTACCAAAACACTAGTCCCAAATGAGCGTATTGTCATTTGAGGTTCGTTTCCATATTTTCACTTATATTCACCCTAAATAATATATTGGAAGAACACTGTACACGGTATGATTGACTGACTAATTGAGAGGCTCTTACCACCAAGTCAACATCCCAAAGTACAACTAGGTGTTAAGAAGCATTGTTTATGTCTTATTTACGTCCCTGTGGGCCCGTTGATGTCCACTGCGCTGCCAGGCATAGATCACTCCAAATTCCTGCTATATCTCACCAGTAATCGGCCTCTTGTTCCCCATAGCACCGGTATAGCTCTAACGCTACACGGTTTGCCTATCTTCACTATTCTGTTCACTATTTGCTTTAATCTTCACTATCACATCTAGTTACGTACTCTCTGACCGAGCGATGGCGGCAACGAGTCTGTCGTGGAACTGATGTCGTACAGTGATCTTGACTAATTAGCACTATCGGACACAATCTATGAAACTGCTATTTCCTAAACAGTGCGTTTCACTTCATAATATTACTATGTAACGAATTTCCTTTGTATCCCTCTGATGTCCCATATTATGAAGACATTTAGACGAGCGAACTGCACATGTTCCCCCTCTCTACACCGGTCTTAGCAACAGCCTGTTTTGGTCTGTGTGTTTTGGCCTGTGTGGTGTT
>WNGS01068645.1:0-12494 GCA_020271785.1 Procambarus virginalis | reverse complement strand
ACGTTAGGGACAATTTGAAATGTAGTCTCAAAGAGGGAATCAAACTGAGCCACACACAGAAACTATTTGGATAGAATAAATTTAGAACCTGTACTTGAGGTCGATCTCGAACCCATTGTTGATGTGACGACTTATATTGAATTTTGTAACTAGCTCATCAAGATTGTAACTTGCTTAGCTAAATGAATTGTGGGGTTCAGTCCCTGAGCCCATTATGTGCCTCTGTAACCCTTTCCACTACCGCCCACAAGATGGGTATGGGGTGCATAATAAATGAACTAAACTAACTAAAAAAACTGACTTGACTCCATTTATACTAATTTTCTGTTTCCTTTGGTATAGCCATGCCCTAATCCAGCTTAATATAGCACCCCCAATACCATGATCTATCTTTTCTATCTTTTCCTCTAGATAGAGGAAAAGATAGAAAATCTATCTTTTTTCTATCTTTTCCTCTAGATCGAGCCTCTATCTTTTTAATCAGTCTTTCATGTGGCACTGTATCAAAAGCTTTGCTAAAGTCAAGGTACACAACATCACAATCCTTACCACTATCAACTGCCTCAACTATGCTAGAATAAAAGATAACAAATTTGTTAAACATGAACGGCCATTTATAAAACCATGTTGCGACTCAATTATTAATTTATGTTTTTCAAGATGAAGACGAATTTTATTTGCTATTATAGATTCGAGTAACTTTCCCACAATAGACGTTAGGCTAATTGGTCGATAGTTAGACGCAAGTGATCTATCTCCTTTCTTAAAAACTGGTATCACATTAGCAACTTTCCAAAACTCTGGCACTCTGCCTGACTCTATTGATTTATTAAATATGATTGACAGTGGTCACAAAGCTCCTCTTTGCATTCTTTCAGCACTCTGGCAAACACTTCATCCGGCCCTGGGGATTTGTTTGGTTTGAGTTTTACTATTTGTTTAAGAACATCCTCCCTGGTAACTGCTAAACTCGTCAACCTGTCCTCGTCCCCACCCACATAGACTTGTTGGGCTGAAGGCATATTGTTAAGTTCCTCTTTAGTAAATACAGATACAAAATATTTATTAAAAATACTACTCATCTCTTCATCACTATCTGTTATTTGACCTGTCTCAGTTTTTAATGGACCTATCCTTTCCCTAGTCTTAGTTCGATATAACTGAAAAAACCCTTTAGGATTTGTCTTTGCTTGCCCTGCTATACGAACTTCATAGTTTCTTTTTGCTTTCCTTATCTCTTTTTTAACATTTCTAACTAGTTGTACGAATTCCTGTTCTAAAGTGACCTCCCCATTTTTAATCCTCTTGTACCAAGCTCTCTTTTTACCTATAAGATTCTTCAAATTCTTTGTTATCCACTTTGGGTCATTAGTAATCGATCTATTCAATTTGTGTGGTATACTACGTTCCTGTGCTTTGTTTAGAATATTCTTAAATACGTTATAAATTGAATCTACATCGAAATCCCCATTTACATCACCTATCGCTGGGTTCATGTCTCGCTCCAAGACCGGCCCACACCCCATACCCAAGACTTTCCAATCAATTTGACCCAAAAAATTTCTTAGGCTATTAAAATCAGCTTTTCGAAAATCTGGCACTTTAACAGAATTTTCTCCTACAGGTCTATTCAATTCTATGCCAAATCTGATTTCTTTGTGATCACTGTTCCCTAGCTCACTCCCTATTTCGATGTCATTAATTTGTGTTTCCCTGTTAGTTAACACTAAATCTAAAATATTATTTTCCCGTGTTGGTTCCTTAATGTGTTGCGTAAGAAAGCAATCGTCAATTAATTCTAGAAAATCTTCTGCTTCACTATTCCCTGTTTTGTTCAACCAGTTTATTCCACTCAAATTAAAGTCACCCATGACATAAATACTGTTAGATCTAGATGCCCTAGATATTTCATCCCATAGATGCTTTGCTTCCATTCTGTCTAAATTTGGTGGCCTATATATAACTCCAATTATAATATTTTTTTGCTTTTTCGTTTAATTCTATCCAAATAGTTTCTGTGTGTGGCTCAGTTTTGATGTTATGCGGTTTGCCGCATAACATTATGCAATGTTATGCGGCAATTGGTTCCACAAATCAACAGCCCTGTTACTGAACCAGTATTTACCCAAGTCTTTCCTAAATCTAAACTTATCCAATTTATACCCATTGTTTCGCGTTCTGCGTTGTGTTGATACTTTTAATACCCTATTAATATCCCCTTTGTTATGTCCAATCATCCACTTGTAAACCTCTATCATGTCACCCCTAACTCTTCGCCTTTCCAGTGAATGCAATTTTAGCTTTGTTAATCTTTCTTCATATGAAAGATTTCTAATTTGGGGAATTAACTTAGTCATCCTACGCTGGACACTTTCAAGTGAATTTATATCCATTCTATAATATGGCGACCAAAACTGAACTGCATAATCTAAATGGGGCCTAACGAGAGCAAGATATAGCTTGAGAACCACACCAGGTGTCTTGTTTCTAACGCTGCGATTAATAAATCCGAGTGTCCGATTTGCCTTATTACGAACATTCATGCATTGATCCTTTGGTTTTAAATTCTTACTAATTATAACTCCCAGATCCCTTTCGCAATCCGACTTCGCAATCTCAACACCATCTAGCTCGTATCTTGTAACTCTATCATCATTACCTAGCCTCAGAACTTTACATTTATCAGCATTAAACTGCATCTGCCAGTCCTTTGACCATTTCAAAACCCTATCTAGATCAACTTGAAGTGATAGAGAGTCCTCCTCCGAATTAATTTCCCTACCGATTTTCGTATCATCGGCAAATTTGCAAATGTTGCTACTCAAACCTGAATCTAAATCATTTATATATATTATAAACAACAGAGGTCCCAGGACAGAGCCTTGAGGCACTCCACTTACAACATTTTCCCACTCTGACTTGACTCCATTTATACTAACTCTCTGTTTCCTTTGGTATAGCCATGCCCTAATCCAGCTTAATATAGCACCCCCAATACCATGAGCCTCTATCTTTTTAATCAGTCTTTCATGTGGCACTGTATCAAAGCTTTGCTAAAGTCAAGGTACACAACATCACAATCCTTACCACTATCAACTGCCTCAACTATGCTAGAATAAAAGATAACAAATTTGTTAAACATGAACGGCCATTTATAAAACCATGTTGCGACTCAATTATTAATTTATGTTTTTCAAGATGAAGACGAATTTTATTTGCTATTATAGATTCGAGTAACTTTCCCACAATAGACGTTAGGCTAATTGGTCGATAGTTAGACGCAAGTGATCTATCTCCTTTCTTAAAAACTGGTATCACATTAGCAACTTTCCAAAACTCTGGCACTCTGCCTGACTCTATTGATTTATTAAATATGATTGACAGTGGGTCACAAAGCTCCTCTTTGCATTCTTTCAGCACCCTGGCAAACACTTCATCCGGCCCTGGGGATTGTTTGGTTTGAGTTTTTCTATTTGTTTAAGAACATCCTCCCTGGTAACTGCTAAACTCGTCAACCTGTCCTCGTTCCCACCCACATAGACTTGTTCGGCTGAAGGCATATTGTTAAGTTCCTCTTTAGTAAATACAGATACAAAATATTTATTAAAAATACTACTCATCTCTTCATCACTATCTGTTATTTGACCTGTCTCAGTTTTTAATGGGCCTATCCTTTCCCTAGTCTTAGTTCGATATAACTGAAAAAACCCTTTAGGATTTGTCTTTGCTTGCCCTGCTATACGAACTTCATAGTTTCTTTTTGCTTTCCTTATCTCTTTTTTAACATTTCTAACCAGTTGAACGAATTCCTGTTCTAAAGTGACCTCCCCATTTTTAATCCTTTGTACCAGCTCTCTTTTTACCTATAAGATTTTCAAATTCTTTGTTATCCACTTTGGGTCATTAGTATTCGATCTATTCAATTTGTGTGGTATACTACGTTCCTGTGCTTTGTTTAGAATATTCTTAAATAAGTTATAAATTGAATCACATCGAAATCCCCATTTACATCACCTATCGCTGGGTTCATGTCTCGCTCCAAGACCGGCCCACACCCCATACCCAAGACTTTCCAATCAATTTGACCCAAAAAATTTCTTAGGCTATTAAAATCAGCTTTTCGAAAATCTGGCACTTTAACAGAATTTTCTTCTACAGGTCTATTCCATTCTATGCTAAATCTGATTTCTTTGTGATCACTGTTCCCTAGCTCACTCCCTATTTCGATGTCATTAATTTGTGTTTCCCTGTTAGTTAACACTAAATCTAAAATATTATTTTCCCGTGTTGGTTCCTTAATGTGTTGCGTAGAAGCAATCGTCAATTAATTCTAGAAAATCTTCTGCTTCTTATTCCCTGTTTTGTTCAACCAGTTTATTCCACTAAAATTAAAGTCACCCATGACATAAATACTGTTAGATCTAGATGCCCTAGATATTTCATCCCATAGATGCTTTGCTTCCATTCTGTCTAAATTTGGTGGCCTATATATAACTCCTATTATAATATTATTTCTTTTTCGTTTAATTCTATCCAAATAGTTTCTGTGTGTGGCTCAGTTTTGATTCCCTCTTTGAGACTACATTTCAAATTGTCCCTAACGTATATGGCTACTCCAGCACCTCGTCTATATATCTATCTTGTGAATAGTTTAAATCCATTTTTTGATATTCAGCTAATAGTTCTCTATTATTAACTTCATCCACGTTTCGGTATGCAATAATATCTTTTTTTCTGTGCAGACAAGAACATTTATTCGTTAATTTTATTTCTTAGACTTCTACTGTTTTGTAATAACCGTAATGAATTGTTATTTGAGGCCCTTTCTCTTCCCTGATTGTGGTGTCTGTGTATAGCTGAATAGTCTTGGTAGTAAGGTTGATGTAAAGTCATTCCTGGTTACTGACTTTAATACTTTAAACGATTACATGATAGTAGCTCCCAAGCTGGCAGGCGTCCTGTGTGCTGTTTACCTTCTCTAGTGGCGTCCAGCGCCGCACATAGAAAACGGATGGTACCATTTTCTGTGAACATGACATCCCTCCTTTTCTTTAAAAAGAATGAATACAGGATGTCTACCATGCTTGTAGCACAAAGCAAAGTTATTGACACAAAGTAAGTTATTAACATATCAAGAGATATTGCATACATTTAACATTAATTAAACACACAAGAATTTAAACAATCTTTACCACAAAGGATTTCAATGTTAAAAATACATATGCAATGTTAAACAAACATGAAAGAAACTGTAATACAAAGTTACAAAATATTGAATGAGAGATCTGCATTATTCAAACAATATTAAATTTAGTTCAGCATAACAAGTAAATACTTTGCATTACATAGGAACACAATTAATCATCATATCGTGTAGGGCGTTTAACATGACGTTTGGACGAGAGTCCTTAAATACAAGAATATCCCTCGATGAATTGTTTATCGAGTTATAACTCATTTTTTCTTTTTCTTTTGCACGACTTTGCACTTCATCATTTTCTACACTAGTTGGAATCACTTTGAAATAAGCCATATTACGTGTTATACTATGATCTCTATTACTCGCTGTTACCATAGTTCCTTTTACACTAATCACTTTATATGGTTTTGTATCATACGGCATATCTAACTTTCCCTCTTTTTTCTTTTTAACGAGAACAGTATCTCCAACCTTTATGAATTGTTCCTTTGCACGTTGATCATGAGCAATTTTCATTTTGCCCTTGGCTAGTGCATCCTTCTGAGCGAGACGTTTATCCGTTACCTTGGCTGGCATGACAGGTAGTGCGATTCTCATAGGACGTCCAAATAAAAGTTCGCCAGGCGACTTGCCCAGTGTTCCATGCGGTGTTGCACGGTAGTTCCTGAGAAAAGCATACATAGCTTGTTTCCAGGATCGTCCTTCGGCATGAGCACAGCGTACAGCTTTCATGAGAGGTTGCATGAATCTCTCTACTTCTCCATTTGCTTGAGGATGTAGTGGCATCACACGGCGGTGTTTGAATCCAATATGCTCAGCAAAGTTGACAAAGTCTTGTCCATTAAATGGCGGTCCATTGTCCGTCTTGACAACTTCAGGAATGCCAAAGTTTGAAAAGATCTTGTCGAGTTTCGGGATGACAGCCTTTGCAGATGTGGAAGTGATGATTTCTACTTCTGGATAACGTGAGTGATCATCAATGACTACCATCAAGTACTCTCCAGTTGGTAGCGGTCCACAGAAGTCCATCGATACTTCCATCCATGGTGCAGCAGGTAGTGGTGAAGGTTGTAGAGGTGTTGGTCTTGAAGTATCCACTGCAGCTTGGCAAGGGACACAGGCATCATGCATGTCCTTAGCTTGACGATCAATGCCAGGAAACCACACCTTTTCTCGTAGCAGCTGTTTGGTCCTTACAAGACCTTGGTGTCCTTGATGTGCAAGCTTCAGAGCACGTTGCTGGAGAACAGCTGGAATGACGATACGAGTACCTCGCAGCACGGTGTCGCGTTGTTGCGTAACACTTAATTCTGTCTGGATGCGTTCAAGTGCTTTGAATGCATCTTGGTCAACTCCTGAGGGTGGGATGCGTGGAAACTTTTTCTTAGTCAATGCATCCACTGTTGCTTGCAGAGTTGGGTCCTCTAGGGTTGCAGTACGGATTTCATCAAGAGTGAGAGCCTTAGGGACTGCATCACAGGTTACAGAGTGTACATATTCCTCGGCAACTTGCTGATGCTTGGTGATGGTGAAACTGTTGGCAGGATGTCGACTGATGTAATCAGCGGGATTGCCTGCACCTGGCTTGTATTTCACCGTAAAGTTGTATGGTTGCAGACGAAGAGCCCATCTCTCAATGCGAGCTGGTGGTTTGGACTTTGGATTATTGAAGATGGTCTCCAACGGTTTGTGGTCAGTGACTATCGTGGTAAAGGGTGCACCAAGCAGATACACATTGAAGTGTTCACAGCCCCATACAAGAGCAAGAGCTTCCTTCTCTGTCTGACTGTATCGTTGCTCAACATCTGTGAGAGAACGGCTGGCGTAGGCAATTACTACTCTTGAATCTGGTTGACCAGGTTTGTGTTGGGCTAACACAGCACCTAAACCAACAGGACTAGCATCCACCGTTAACTCAGTGTCCATTGATGGATCAAAGTATGCAGCAGTCGCATTTTCTACTAGTGCATCTTTCACAGCATCAAATGCATTTTGCTCGACATCGCTCCAGTACCATGATGCATTTTTCTTCAGGAGCTCACGTAGAGGCTTCGTAATGGTAGCAAAATCTGGAATGAAGCGAGAACAGTAGTTTGCCATTCCCAGAAAACTATGTACTTCAGTGGATGTTGAAGGAGGTGCAGCATTCTTGATATCTGCAACTTTCTTAGGATCTGGAGACAGACCTTTGTCACTAAGTACATGTCCAAAGAATTCAATTTTATGTTGATTGAACTCACACTTTGCTCGGCTTAGCGTCAAATTCTTTTCTCGTAAGCGTTGCAATGTTGCACGAAGAGCTTTGTCGTGTTCAGCTTGGGTACGGCCATAAACAATGATGTCATCAGACATGTTGTCAGCATTAGGTATATCTTGCAATACCTGGCTGATGATGTGCTGGAATACTTCAGCAGCACTGTTAATACCAAAACTCAGGCGCTTGTACCTATACAGACCTCGATGTGTCGTAAACGTTGTGATGAATCGACTCTCATCATCAAGTTCAAGCTGATGATAGCCCTTGTTTAAATCTAACTTGCTGAATACAGTTGCACCATTCAAGCGGTAGATCATATCATCTACAGTGGGTGTAGGATGGCGTTCACGCATTATTGCCTTGTTGGGAACACGCATGTCTACACAAATGCGTATCTCATCTGGATTCTTCGGCTTTGGTGGAGTGACAATTGGGCTTACCCATGGTGTTGGGCCTGTTACCGGTTCAATGATATCTAGTTCTATCAGCCTATCCAGTTCGGCATCGACTTTCTTGCGAGTATGGAATGGTTGTCGGCGATGTGGTTGGGCAACTGGAATTACATCTGGGTTGATATGCAGATGTACCTTGCTATCAGTATAACAACCTATGGATTTAAACCGATCAGAAAATTCAGCAACAATAGCATCAACATTGTTTGCAGATTCCACTGCTACAGCATTAGAAAGCTGAAGTAGCCCCAATTTGGTTGAAGTCTTGTAACTGAGTAAAGACTCCTTTGCATTCCTAACAACATGGAATGTAGTAATGAGCATTGCATTCTTTGACTTAATCTCTGCAGTGAAAGTTCCAATCACTGGTAAGGCTACCTTTGAAGCATAGGCAGTGGCTTTACCATTGTATTTTTCAAGCTTTGGTAACTGTTTTTTAAATTTTCATAGTGGCACTCAGCAATGGTGTCAATGTTTGATCCAGTGTCAATGAGAATTTTGAGACAAATGCCAGCAATGTATACTATAGTCTCTGGGTTGTTTGGAAGATCATTCCATTTTGTGATTGATTGTACTCCATAAATATAATCACATTCACTGTCATCTGAGACTGGTTGTAATGAAATGTTGTCTTGTATATTATTAACATTCTTGATTTGAGGTGCAATATTGTGTTTGCCACCTCGACTCCTATGACTTGATCCTCGTACATTGCTTTTATTTATTGATTGTGGTTTCTTTAGTGCGGAACGACACATAGCACCAAAATGATTTAGTTTTCTACACTCATAGCACTTCTTACCTTGTGCAGGACAAACATTATCTTGGTGTGGGTAGTCTCCTCCACAATTGTAACATTTATTATTGACACCCTCTGATGTGAGTCGTTGTGACTGCTTGAGTCTTGTTCCATGACTCCAGTTGTGATGTGGTTCTCGGCTCAATTTAATGTTAGGTTTGGCATGATATCTTCTACGATCATGGTGTACTCCCTGAACCTTACATACTTCATGACTGTTAGTAACAGTGGCAGAACCGTTGTTGGCACTGCACTCCATGGCACGAGCATCACGTGCAGCATCTTCCATTCGACGAGCCATATCCAGTATCTTGTTAAGAGAACTTTCATCATCAACAAGTTCTAGAGCTCTTCGACGAAGACGTGTAGATGTGCATGTTTCAATTATTTGCTGTTTGATTTCTTTGTCAACATCAGCAAACTCACAATGGGTTGCTAAACCCTGCAGACGTGTATGGTATTGATCAACAGTTTCATTAGAGAGTTGTTTTGCTCTCCTGAAATGCATAATTTCCATAGCAGTATTTTGCCTTGGTTTGAAATGCTCAGTTAATTTGGCCTTGGCAGTGTCATAATCTTTGGCACCACCAGTATCTTTCAGTGTATCAAAGATGTCACAAACTCTATCACCTGCATAATGAAGCAGAAAGGCACGCTTTCTTTCAGCACTTTTGATGTCAGAAACTATCAACAAATTTTCAAACCTTTTAAGCCATTTGACCCACCTCTGTGACAGGTTTGTCTGGTCACAGTCAGGATCAAATGCAGGAAACTGAGGTATATTTGCCATTTTTACTGAATAAATTTAAACTTATCACTTAAAATGTTCCTCAGAATATATAACACTTACTGCACTGTATATGTTATTTAAGAATTCACTGTAATTACTTTAATTTTGCAAAGCACACAAGCATTTTAATGCAAAAGTTCACAACAGTGCACAACACAGCAGCAACTGACTTCTTACCTAGCCCTTGTGTACATGTGTTGTTCCTACTCACAGCAACACAGCAGTTGTTAGCAGTTGGTACAGCAGTTGTCAGCAGTTGGTACAGCAGTTGGTACAGCAGTTGGTACAGCAGTAGGCAGCAGTTGGCACAGCAGTTGGCAGCAGTAGGCAGCAGTTGGTTCACAGCGTGAAGAATTTTGTAGCACGGAGCGTCGTTTCGTAACCAAAACATCGGGTTTTGTACACTGCATCAAAGCGTCGTTTCGTACACAGCGTCGGCAGATTCCTCTATCACAGCAACAATCAGCACAGCTTGGGTAGCACACAGCATTGGCCAGCACACAGCAACGGCCAGCACACAGCAACGGTCAGCACACAGCAACGGTCAGCACACAGCATGGGGTAGCATACAGCATCGGGTATGGTGCTCACAGACAGCTTCTCCTTCCTCCTCTGGGCGAGACAGCATGCTCCTTCCTTGTGTTTTGTTGAACAAAATACCTGCGTTCCCAGTTCATCCTCGTCGCCAGTGTGGTGTCTGTATATAGCCGAGATAGTCTTGGTAGTAAGGTTGATGTAAAGTCATTCCTGGTTACTGACTTTAATACTTATAAACGATTACATGATAGAGTAGCTCCCAAGCTTGGCAGGCGTCCTGTGCGCTCTTGTTTACCTCTTCTAGTGGCGTCCAGCCGCCGCACATAGAAAACGGATGGTACCATTTTCTGTGAACATGACAATATCAAATTGTCATTTCCCGCCGACCTTTTGCCTGTTTTGATTATTCTTTCGACCTTCTTTTGTTTTGACGCCCGGGTATTTGAGGAGGCATACTCTTGCACCCGTAGAACTGTAGTACCCAACGTCTCGAGCGAGGGGACACTTTTATTGTCAATCCTCCTTTAGTCACTGAACCCGCTCTCGACGGACTCACGGTTCTTAAGGTGACGTTTGTGGGGCGTATACTCACGATGCACCCCTAGGGGGCCCCAGCAAGTTCGGCGATAGCTTCTTGTTGGGTGTCCTTCCTCTAATTGAGGCTCCATGGTGGGTGTGGGGCACATTCGTGAAAGAAAGTTTTTCCTCGTTTTCATGGCAGATAATGTTTCTCTTGTACCTTCTCAGGCTCATGGGGTGGGCGACCAAGCCTCCGAGTCGGACTGTGTTGGAAGACCAGGCCCTGTAGCCCCCGCTGCATTGGGCCCCGACATGACTACTCCCCTCACTTTCCCACCCTCTGCGGTAGGGTCGAGTTCCCACCCCCAGTGGTGACCACCTCGTCCCCTGGCATGGCTCCGTCTCTCTTTGTGACTACTGCGCCTTTTACCCCATCTCTCTCTGGGGGTTCTCAACGCCGTCCCCGCCACGGCCGCACTCGCACAATCCCTTCCCATAATAATACTTACAACGCCTTGTTTGGTCCCGCTACGTGGGCTAAATACTTTGATCTCCACCATCTGGATTCTTCTACTCTTGACGATTTCTCCCTCAATAAACACCTTATTGATTCAGTAGATGCCTCTATTACTTATAACTCCACAAGTTATGGTATGCGTGTCGTCGCTGCTCCTTCTCAGGATGCAGCTACTTGCTTAGCCGCTGTGTCCTGCATTGGAGAGACCCCTGTTCGGGTCTCCAAAAACGCTCGGTTAAATGCCAGTGTTGGCACTGTTCTCCTCCCACATCATGTTGCAACTGGTGTTCGGGCCCTCAACGATTGCCTTGAGGATATTAAACATATCCTCGAAGCCCAAGGCCATTCTGCCCTCAAGGTGGACACGTTTACTCGACCCCCTCGTGGTCGTCGCCGTCAGCCCCTTCGAGTTGTAAAAATCACCTTTGATAGTAGGGCCCTTCCGCCCTCTATTATTCTTGCTGGTGACAGATGCTCCGTTCGGGAGTCCATTCCCTCTCCTAGACTTTGCAATAAGTGTTGGAAGTTCGGGCACGGTGTCCTCAAATGCACCAGTACTGTATATCTATGCCCCATGTGTGGGGACGATAGTCATTCTAAGTCAGAGTGCAGTTCTCCCCAGGCTCGCTGCCTCACTTGCGGTGAAGCCCACCCTACCTTCTCACGCTCGTGTATGCACTAGAAACTCGAGGAAGCCGTCCTCAACTTGAAGCACCGTGATCGTTTGTCTTTTCCTGAAGCGAGACGCCAAGTTCGTCGTCTCACCTCTTTCGTGGGCGTATCCTACGCTCGCGTGTTGCGTTTTACCTCTCCTCGTCCTTCCCGTCTTCCTCAGTCTCACAACCGTTTCCAGGCCTTAAACCCAAAACACACCCACCACCTTCCCCTATTCCTTTGCCTCCTGTCCCGGAAGGTCTCCCTCCCGGTTCTTCATCTGAGGTTTCGCTCCTTCGTACCCAGTCCACCATATCTCCTTTGTCTTCTTCCCCATCTCCCCCCACTCTTTCTTCCCGACCCTCCCCCCCCAGTCTCTTGACCCTCCACGCCACCTGTCTGTCCAGGCTGATATCCATCATCCTCCCAGCAATCTTCGTGTTGTTCGCTCCCGTTCCTCTTCTCCTCCTGAGACCATTGAGTCTGTCACCCGGTACGGTGTTACTGGAACGCCTGTCTCTTCGAGTCAGAAATGTAAGCCTGGCTCCTCTCCTTCTTCCTCCCCAGCGGGTAAGAAGGTATCCCTTTCTTCCTCGCCCCCTCCCTCTGACTGTTACTACATCCCCCTCCCATTTCAGTGGTCGAACCCCCTGTCCCAGTTATGGCAGTTTCTTTCGCCCCCGATTCCCTCTCGGTTGCTGCCCTTGCTGAGGTGCACTCGCTGACTTCTGCCCTTCCCCCTCCTCCAGCTGTCCTTGCCTTCCCCTCT
>WNGS01068643.1:0-12999 GCA_020271785.1 Procambarus virginalis | reverse complement strand
TAATTATGAATCATTATTCAATAACTGTTGGAGTGCCACAGGGCGCTTCTTGGACACCCCTATTTCTTATATACATCACTGATCTGCTAATGGTCTCTAACATTCTGAAACCTATATTGTTTGCTGATGATATTACCCATACTACCCTCATCTACTCTAACCCAACCCACATACACTAATAATGTTGTTAATATGAACTAAAAAACCTTGTTGCTTTAAAATTCCACTGTATCTATTGCTACCCAATCTCCCAATCTTTATGTACCAAATCCAAACATTTTTACCATTGTGATCATTGCTGTGTGTGGTGTATCTGTCTGTCTGGATGTGTGTCTCTCCATATATCTCTCTCTCCTCCATATCTCTCTCTCTCTCTGCTCTCTCTCTCGCTCTCGCTCTCGCGCTCTCGCTCTCCTCTCTCTGTATGTATATATGTAAGAAAATATTATTATATTGTAAGAAAATTAAAAAAATAATGAAATAATAAAATCATAAAAATCCATTCCCACGCTCTGGACATTCATAAAGTTTGTCATCTGTAAACACGACCATGTGAGTCTTCACATGAGAAAGTTTACTAAATCTTTTCCCACATTCTGGATACTCATACAGTTTAAACCCCAAATGCACCATCATGTGAACCTTCATATGAGCAGGTTGACTGAATCTTTTTCCACACTTTAGACATTAATGAGGTTTATTGCCTGAATGTATTAGCATGTGACTCTTAACATTGTTTTGTACTTTGATTCTTTTCAAAACACTCAGTACACCCAAAAAGCCCATCAGAATGCACAATCCTGTGACTTCAGAGCTCCAAAACTTTATTAAGTCTTTAATAAGTAAACTTAAGTCACTTTATCATTATTAATCAATTTTTATGGGAGGGCTTCCCTTGGGGACACTCTGGGCTGCTCTCCTGGAACTTTTCAAACTGCAGGTACCACAACACTGATATTTACCACAACTGCTGATATTTACGCTAAGGACTACAACAACAACTGCAACTACTGCAACACTACTGAACCGGATCATTCACGTAGTAACAAAGGAAAAAATCTACAGAAAGGTAATGTGAAGAAAAACATGCACCCTTTTTGTTTTTATTTCTATAGTACTATACTTTGCTCAGTTCTTAATTTTATATGAAGTTCTCACAAATTCATTAATAATAGGTGTTTTTACATTGAACTTTATTACCATCCTTATCTCTAATTTTGAAAAATGTGATATGAACCGCCAAATTCTATTATTTGTGGCTACGCTTGTGGTGTCCTATCCCAGCACTGTCATATAATGCTTTGAAACTACTTATGGTTTTGGCCTCCACCACCCTCTCACCTAACTTGTTCCAACCGTGTCTACCACGCTGCTTGAGAAAGTTAATTTTCTAATATTTCTGCGGCATCTTTGTTTGGTTACCTTTTACAATATCTTCTTTTTATTCTACCATCTAGTTTTGGCATTTTATGCCTCTAACCTGGGAGCCATTTAGTGGCATGTCTATACCTTTTCCAGCTTGTTGATGTGATTCTTTAGATATGGGCAGCATACAACCGCTGCATATTCCAGCTTTGGTCTAACAAAAGTTTTAAACAATTTCTTTAGTATTTGACCTATGTATTTAAAAGCAATTGTAAATGTAAGCAAGTGTAGCATAGGCCCCTCGCACAAAGTTCTTAATATGATCCTAAGGTAATAGTTTTCCATCTAAAACCACCTCTAGATCTCTTTCTTGATCAGAATTCTTTATAGATCTCTGTGGCTTGATCATTGAAACTGAGTAAATTCATTACTCTGGACCTTCCAGATCGAAGACAGTACTGCCAGTCTGATATATCATTTGTCTCCAGGTGTTCTTCACATTTAGCTTTAATTATTTTTTCCAATACTTTCACTTACACTTGTAATAAAGGGTACTCCTTCGAGGTTCCTTATAGTGTCCTTTATTGAAATAGAGTTTAACAACCTTTTCAATGTCCCTATTTTCTTTTAGATTATATCTTAACATATAATTAATGTCCAACAGGACATGATTACTCTTTGCAAAGGGAGGATGGTATTGAATATCAAATATATCTTCTTTTTTTGTGAATATTTGATCTAGTACTGATGGAATAATTTATATAATAATCACTAGATATTATTTACATAAGAATTTGAATTTATGCATGTCTTTGTTTTGGCATGTCTTTGTTTTGGCATGTCTTTGTTTTGGCATGCCTCTATTTCTACATGTTGCATTTCTGCATGTCTCCAAATCTGGAAGTGTTCACTTTTGCATGTGCTTGACAAGGATGTTATATGCACCAGCTTTGATTATAACTCACTCTTGTGACAACCCCCACACCAGCTTTTCTCAGCAGACAGTTTCCCACAAATTGTATATTATGCATGACTTATTTTTAGAATTTTAATACATATTGCATCTGTCAATACATTATTAACAATAATATAGCTAATATGGTAGTCTAATGTAGAAATTTGACACTCTTTAACAATGTATGAGTATAAGCGAAAAAAGCGACTCCAATACAACAACAGATGGATGCAAGTATCAAGAAGGCTAAAACGTATACACAAAATGCATCCAAATACAGCTGTGCACACTAGTGAACCCATTAATCTTACTGAGGCAGCATCAAGTTCAGAGATTGAGTTATCAGACAATGACATTAGTTCTTTTGAAGCCGAGTCAAATCAAGAGTATGGATTAGGCTCTGAAATTGATGATCTACACATGAATCTTACTGATATGCATGATGTATTATCTAATTCTCAAAGTGAGGAGGAGAATGATGACCATGATAATCATGTTTACCCACAGAATTTATTAATTCAGTGGGTAAACAAGAATGGTGTTACACACAATGCTGTTGATGAATTATTAAAAATTTTGAGGCAAATGGGAATTGACTATTTACCAAAAACAGCTCGGACACTAATCAGTTCTGAAAGGTACATAGAAACTGAGCAAAAATCTGGAATGAAATATGTTTACTTTGGGTTAAAAGAGGAACTGTTAAAAAACATAAGTAGATATCCAAAAGCAACTGTAAAAGGACTAAGACAATTATTATTGTCATGTAACATTGATGGCCTTCCTATATTTAGAAGCAAAAATGATGCTTTGTGGCCAGTTCTCTGTGCAGTAATGAATATTAAACCTTTGAAAGTCTTTCCAGTAGTCCTCTTGTATGGACGTTCTAAGCCAAGTGATTTAAATTTCTTATATGATTTTATATCTGATATGGATGACCTTTTGTTGCATGGGATTCAGTATGGTAACAGAATTATCAACATAAAATTACAATGTGTAATTTGTGATGCACCTGCTAAGGCTATGGTGAAGACCATAAAACTGTTTTCAGGTTATTATGGCTGTGACAAATGTGAACAGAAAGGTACTTGGATGGGGAAAATGACATATCCAGAAGTAACAAATTTAACCATTAGAACAGACACACGCTTCCGTAATCAATCTAACTCGCAACATCATCATGGTAAATCACCATTCTGTGATAGACTTAATTGCAGCGTTTCCCATTGACTATATGCACCAGGTGTGCCTTGGTGTTATGAAGCGACTTCTTGTCACCTGGATACGGAAAAACACATTTAAATTATGTAGCCGCCAGATTTCTGAAATTAGTGCTAGATTGGTGAGCATAAAAGATTTTGTGCCCAATATTTTTGCACGTAAACCACGAGGTTTGGAAGAAATTGACAGATGGAAGGCAACTGAATACAGACAGTTTCTTCTCTACACAGGCAAGCTTGTATTGAAAGGTATTCTACCCCAAGAGATGTATGATCATTTCCTTACTCTCAGTGTTGGTATAAGTTTTCTGGTTTCACCCACATGTATGTCTTTAAAATACGGCAAATATGCTCATGACCTTTTGCTGAATTTTGTATCAAGGTGTGGTGATCTGTATGGGAAAGATTTTCTAGTCTACAATGTTCACAGTTTGATTCACCTAACAGCAGATGCTGAGGAACATGGTACTCTTGACAGTTGTTCAGCTTTTCCATTTGAAAATTATTTGCATCAGCTGAAAAAGATGGTCAGATCAAGTAAAAATCCAATTGTCCAAATTACAAAAAGAATAAAGGAGGCTGAAAATACCATGATTTATAATGTTAATGTTCAATGTTAATCCACGTAAGGACTTTTTAAAAAAAGTATCTAGCATTAACACATCAACAAGAGGAATGTTAATCAAGAAAACAGAAGGTACTTATATCTTCCTGTCAATACTACATGATTTATGACTAGTAAGTTTCTTGTGATTATGTTTTTGAATCTTGTGCAAGCTGTAGGAATACTCTTTGCTTACATTGCAAACTTTTAACTTTAGTAAAAAGTATTGTTCACCATCATAACATATTAGAATTAAGGTTAACATTGTTTTTTAATACTACTTTATAAAATTAGTGACTGCTTATTTTCTTAGACACTGATAATGTGCTGCAGAAAATGTCCCTAATCAGTTTGAATTTGTAGATGGCTGAATGTGAAAATAAATACATCGTTGTGGAAGATGAAGCAGGAGAATTGTCAATCATCCATATCACATGGATGTTTAGTACATCTGATGTAAGTCAATATATATATATTGTTTATTTGCAAAATTAAAAGATTAGTTTTTAAAATATATGTGTATATGATATATGTTGATATATATATATATATATATATATATATATATATATATATATATATATATATATATATATATATATATATATATATATATATATAATATGAAATACAGTGGGGCCTCGATTTATGATGGTAATCTGTTCCAAGAGACAGCCCGTAAGTCGAAGCGATTTTTTCCATAAGAAATAAGGGGAATTGAATTAATCCGTTCCACACCTTAAAAAAAAAACTTTCAAATGCATTTTATACTGAACGTTGAACCTTACCACTGATTTTCTTTGGACCCATGGCATTATGTTCAAAAAGAAAAAAAATTTTACCGACACTATCGTAACTCGAGTCGCATTTTTCTATCAAATTTACATTGGAAAAATAAATAAAAAAATATTATATTTATATTAGAGTTATTCAAAATAATTGTTAAAAAAACGAAACATGATTGGCTTAATGGAACAAATACTCTTATTTACTAGGTAACATATTTTGCTAGGTAATATATTAATAAATATATATAGATATATGTTAATTGCTTTTCTGAATGCATTAAACGTTTTTGTTTCAGACAGTGAAGATTCACCACCAAGAAAAGTAACTGTTTCCATGCCCCAAAAGACTGCCGAGTGTAAGCTGACTCTAGATGAACATCAAAATAATATGATACAGGAATCAGGTAATTTAATTTAATTCAAAACATTTTATTTCTTTTTGTATGATGTTTTTCTTTTTAACTTTCAACAAAGGAACTTATTTAAGGGGCTGGGAGAGTTAATTTATCAACCTTCCAACCTGAAACACTGAAGCTTTTTGTGAATAATCTACATGGTAAATGCTGCAACTTTGAATTTATCTGAAATTTAATTTAAAAAATAACAAAATAAATAAAATGAAATAAAATAAAATAAAAATAAAATAAACAAATTGTTTTAATGCATTAAGAAAAGCTTTAAGCTAATGTAATAATTCAATAATTAGTATTTGTAGTTTTATGTATTTAAAACTATTTGGTAAATATTTTCTATACAATGCTAATACGCTTCCTCCCATGACAAAATCATGTAGGACTATGAGCACCTCGGTGTTCAGGCCCAGTACAAAACCTTCCCCTCAAACTCCGAGACAAGACAGAACTGGTAAGCTTTATGTAACTGGAGAAACATTTACATACACAGATAGTAACATATACTTGTGCATGGATATTTTAATGTAATATATATTTTTAGCAGCCTTTAGGGTGATGAACACAGTTGATACCTTTCTTGCTGTTGCTTCATTGTCTGAAACAAAATTTTTTAATGCATTCAGAAAAGCTGACAGATACTGTTAATCACAACTACCTCTTACTTAAACTTCAGCATTATGGAATCCGTGGCCTTGCCCTTGACTACATCCGATCCTATCTTAGTGACAGACACCAATATGTAACCATCAATGATACAACTTCTTCCACTCTACCAATTACCGTTGGAGTGCCTCAGGGCAGTATCTTAGGACCTCTTCTATTTCTTATATATATAAATGATCTGCCTAATGTCTCTAATATTCTCAAACCTATATTGTTTGCTGATGATACTACCCTTATCTATTCAGACCTCAACCCACATACACTAAATAATGTTGTGAATAATGAATTAAAAAAAGTCCACTTCTGGATGTCAACTAACAAACTAACATTAAACATTGAAAAGACTTACTACATCTTATTTGGAAGCAAATCATCAAATGCAATTCAGCTACAGATAGACAATATTAACATCAGTAATAAAAATGATGGCAAGTTTCTTGGCCTATTCCTAGACAAGAGACTCAACTTCAGCACCCACATACAACACATAACTAAGAAAGTCTCTAAAACAGTTGGTATACTCTCCAAAATCAGATATTATGTTCCTAACTCCGCTCTCCTCTCACTATATTATGCACTAATCTACCCCTATCTTAATTATGGTATCTGTGCATGGGGGTCTACCACTGCAAACCACCTTAAGCCCATCATCACGCAGCAAAAATCTGCTATCAGAATAATAACTAACTCAGCTTTTAGACAACATTCAGCTCCCTTGTTTAAATCTCTAAACTTGCTAAATATTAACTCCCTCCACACATTCTCTTGTGTCAACTACATTTACAAAACCCTGTTTTTAAATGCAAACCATGCTCTGAAACTCTCCCTGGATGGATGTAATAGGACCCATTTTCACCACACCAGAAATAAATATCTCTTTGATATCCCCAGGGTCAAACTTAATCTGTGTAAACACTCTATGCAAATTAAGGGACCTAGTCTATGGAACTCACTCCCTAGTGAATTGAAAAACTGTAAAAGTTTTGCCTTATTTAAAAACAAAACCAAAAAGTACCTGATTTCATCTTCTTAGTTTCCTACACTGAGCTTTAAATTTGCTCTGTACCTAGTGTTACCCAATCTCCTAATTTTTATGTATTTAACCCTACCAACCTTATCATTGTGTTCATTGCTGTCTTCTTTTATGTGCTAGCCATATGCTGTTTTGTGCCTACCAATTTTTGTCAACTACCATTCAAGCTGTCATTGCAATCAATCTTAGCTGCCTATGTGCTTTAATCCACTGTACCTACAATTTTCTCTATTTTTTTTTCTTGCCATGTATCTGTTATCATTTTTTTATAAATCTTGCAAGTATTTACCTACTTAAAATTTTCTTAGATTAAGGACCTGCCCGAAACGCTGCGCGTACTAGTGGCTTTACAAGACTGTAATTACCATTTTATGTATCCACACATTCCCAATGTACCCTCTTGTATATGCATAAATAAATAAATAAAATAAATAAAAGCTATAAGCTAATATAATAATTCAATAATTACTATTTGTAGTTTTATCTATTTAAAACTATTGGGTAAATATCAGTAATTGGGCAATATCATATTTATTATTTGGTTTTTAAATTTAATACTTATAATTTCATATCATTTCAGAAACAACCAGTGATCTAGGCTTCGATCTCAACAGGAAAGGCTTCCGTAGACCTGCTTCTTTGCTACGTAATAGAGATGAAAATGTGAATGATTATTTGGTGGCCAGCTCTCCTTTCGAAAAATCTAGTAAGTACCGATTTATTATGTGTTTTTTCTTACTTTTTTTTATTTATACAAGAAAGTACATTGGGGGAGAGCAAAGACTTGAAGTTTTACATTCTTGTAAAGCAACTAAGTAGATGATGGTAGTATCATCAATAAATGATAAATAATACTAAAAAGTACCTAATTTCATCTTCATAGTTTTTCACCTTTTGCCTTAAAATTTCACTGTATCTATTGCTACCCAATCTCCCAACCTTTGTTTCCCAATTTGAACATCTTCACCATTGTGATCATTGCTGTCTTCTTATATGTGCTGTCAATCTGCTGTATGGTGTTTATTAATCTTGTTTATATGTATCTATTGCTACCCAGTCTCCCAATCTTTATGTACCCAATCTGAAAATCTTTACCATAGTGATCTTTGCTGTCTTATATGTGCTGTCAATCTGCTATATGGTGTCTATTAATCTTTTAAATTACCCATCAAGCTGTCAATGTAATCAATCAGAGCTTTAATATAACAATGTACTTTAATATACTTACAAAGCTCTCTCATCTCATTTTTCTCTTGCAATGTACTTGTTATCATTTATCAATTCTGATAGAACTTACCTACTTAAAATTATCTGTTAGATTAAGGACCTGCCCGAAACGCTGCGCGTACTAGTGGCTTTACAAGATTGTAATACTGTCCTATTCAATGTATTCTCACAAACCCAATGTACCTTCTTGTATATAAATAAATAAATAAATAAATAAGCCTTTTTCTTTTTTTTTCTTTTGCAGTAACAGAAAAAATGGATTACGTAATGAAGGAACTGTCAAAATTGACACTTTTATCAGGGGATATCCTGAATATTGTCAAAATGACAGAAACCCGTATGGTCAAAACACACGAAGATATACCAATCCTGGAAGACATTCTTCCATCCCCACTTGAAACTGTTGAGGAGGTAGAAAGTCTTTCACACGTGCTGAAAAGTAACATTGAATATAAAAAGAGTATGGTAAGTGTTGCTTATTTTTTTTTAGCCTTGTACATGTCTTTTGATTAGTTTTTTGGGGGATGAAGGAGTGGGGGGGCACAGAATTGATTGTTCAGTGGTACCAATTTTGTTTTTATTAGTTTAAGGTACCAGTAGAACAAAAGCAAAAGTTACTCAAATTAGTGGATTTTTGTAATAGTTAAGAAGGAAAATAGTTAAATCGTATTTATTTATTACAGTTGGAAATTAGAAAATCTAATGTTGAGATTGAAAGATATATATTATTCTCTATTACCTTACAGCTTATGCATTATTTTAACAGGTCCAGATGCTGTCTTTAATGGGCGGTGCAAACTGTGGAGACACAGTGAGACGAATGATGAAGAGGATAGGGACCTATGGGGTCTGGTCTCAGTATTCACTCGTTGGGCGCAAGAAGAAACGTGTCTTCAAAACCTTGGATATTTGTAATGTAATAATAAGTACGTAAATTTGACATTTTTTTGTATTATATATGTATAAATATATATATATATATCACTTAGAACTCTTTGACCCGGCCAGGATTCGAACCCATGCCGTCCAGGATCACCCCTAAACGTACACAGTACCGTGACCACCGCACCAATGATCGTCTATATCGATATATAGACGATCATTGGTGCGGTGGTCACGGTACTGTATACGTTTAGGGGTGATCCTGGACGGCATGGGTTCGAATCCTGGCCGGGTCAAAGAGTTCTAAGTGATATATGGCTTGCGCGTTCATGCAGCTTTCTCATATATATATATATATATATATATATATATATATATATATATATATATATATATATATATATATATATATATATATATATATATATATATATATATATATATATATATATATATTTATATATATTTATATTTATATATATATATATATATATATATATATATATATATATATATATATATATATATATATATATATATATATATATATGTCGTACCTAGTAGCCAGAACTCACTTTTGGCCTACTATGCAAAGCCCGATTTGCCTAATAAGCCAAGTTTTCCTGAATTAATATATTTTCTCTAATTTTTTTCTTATGAAATGATAAAGCTATCCATTTCATTATGTATGAGGTCAATTTTTTTATTGGAGTTTAAATTAATGTAGATATATGACCAAACCTAACCAACCCTACCTAACCTAACCTAACCTATCTTTATAGGTTAGGTTAGGTAGCCGAAAAAGTTAGGTTAGGTTAGGTAGGTTAGGTAGTCGAAAAACAATTACTTCATGAAAACTTGGCCTATTAGGCAAATCGGGCCTTGCATAGTAGGCTGAGAAGTGCGTTCTGGCTACTAGGTACGACATTATATATATATATATATATGACAATGTCAGACCACGGAGGAAAAATGAAACAGGAATTTCCTTAAGTACTTTCGTATATTAATACGTCTTCAGAAGGAGTCATTATATTTTGACTCCTTCTGAAGATGTATTAATATACGAAAGTACTTGAGGAAATTCCTTTTTCATTTTTGCTCCGTGGTCAGACATTGTCATATATATATATATGTCGTACCTAGTAGCCAGAACTCACTTTTTGGCCTACTATGCAATGCCCGATTTGCCTAATAAGCCAAGTTTTTCTGAATTAATATATTTTCTCAATTTTTTTTCTTATGAAATGATAAAGCTACCCATTTCATTATGTATTAGGTAAATTTTTTTCATTGGAGTTAAAATTAACGTAGATATATGACCGAACCTAACCAACCCTAACCTAACCTAACCTAACCTATCTTTATAGGTTAGGTTAGGTTAGGTAGCCGAAAATGTTAGGTTAGGTTAGGTTAGGTAGGTTAGGTTGTCGAAAAACAATTAATTCATGAAAACTTGGCCTATTAGGCAAATCGGGCCTTGCATAGTAGGCTGAGAAGTGCGTTCTGGCTACTAGGTACGACATATATATATATATATATATATATATATATATATATATATATATATATTAGTATATTTTGGTAGCAGTCTTTCCTGTAGACATATGTTATTAAATATGACCGAAAAAGTAAGATTAATAATTCTAACACGAATTTTCTCAATTTTCCTTATGTTTGTTTTTACTGATGACGGTAAATTAAAAATCAATTCTCCAAAATTCATTCTTTATTTCTTAGTCTGACGCGACACTTGAGCGCGTTTCGTAAAACTTATTACATTTTCAAAGACTTTAGTTACACACACACAGAACAACTATAACTGAACAGAGTTTAAATACCTGCATTTGGGTGAGGTGACATGTTACAATGGTTTGGGGTGAGGTGAGAACAAACACAGAACACATATATATATATATATATATATATATATATATATATATATATATATATATATATATATATATATATATATATATATATATATATATATATATATATATATATATATATATATATATTTATATTATGTTATGATATTATTCAATATTTCTGATTGCATTGATAATTTGAATTCTCATAGATTTCAATTTATTTTCATTTTGATTTAATAATTTTGTGTGACATTGCATTGGAATTGAGCTGTGTTGTTTACCATACTGTTCATTTCATGAGTACAGTTTATTTTTTTATTTTTTCATTTCATTTTTTAGCTGTTCTTATTTTCTGTGATGAGAATATCAGATCATTGATGTTCTCAATTTTCTGATGGAAGCATCAGACCATTATGGAATGCATCAGATGAGGTAGTTTGGAATGGTGAGGAGGACGAGGGGACAGAGGAGAGGGTAATGGTGGGGAGGACGAGGGGACTGGGGAGGTGGGGATGGTGGGGACAGGGGAATGGAGAATGCTGGGGAGGACAAAGGGACAGGTGAATGGGAGATGGTGGGGGAGGAAGAGGGGACAGGGGAGGGGGAAATGGTAAGGAGGACGATGGGACGGGGAAGTGGGAATAGTGGGGAGGATGTGGGAACGGGGGAGTGGGAAGGACGAGGGGACTGTGGAATGGGGAATGGTAGGGAGGACGAGGGGACGGAGGAAGACTGGAGAACAGGGGAACACCTCAATAAAAGCCAACAATGTATTATTACTCTGTGGCTTCGTGTCTCCCGTCAAAGTGAATTATAATTATATATATCAATTAGTTCTTGTAAATTTCCAGAAGCCTGTATCAACACCCACACTAATGCAACTGAAAGAGATGTTGAGACAAGTGTTGCTGATATGTTGAAGAACGCCCCAAACAAACTCGGTGGAAACAGATACAAGGTAAAGTTTGCCAATTTGCTGTAGTCGAATTCAATCTCTTTTTAGTAATCTTTGAGAACATTTATGCTATAAATAAGATAAAATAATGTAACTGATTTTGACTAAATATGTATATATATATGTAATTTTCTGAGCACTAATAATGAAAGAAAACCAAAATAAGTGTTTACTATCTATATCTATCTATTTACTATCTATTATCTATCTATTTACTATCATTATTATCTATTTACTATCTATATCTATTTACTAAACTATTTATAATAGTTTACTATCTATTTACTATAAGTGTTAATACTATCTCTAACAATGGCCTGGAATAATGCAGGATATAATATTGTTTTATAAAGATTCCTGTTTTTTTTTTGTATAATATGGAAAGGGTTTTTACTTATTAAATTAAATATTATATAATAAAATAATTATGTATTATTGAAATCAATTAGTAACAAACAATATTTCATTACAGGGTGGTGAAGCAAGAATACGTGTGAATCGCACAACAGACTTGGATATGACGCCAGCTGAAAATATAATTACATAATTGTGCTTGCGGGGGTTGATCTTTGGTTCTTGGTCCTGCCTATCAACTGTCAATCAACTTGTGTACAGATTCCTGAGCCAACTGGCTCTATCATATCTACATTTGAAACTGTGAATGGAGTCAGCCTCCACCATCATGTATATATATATAAAATATATATATATATGTATATATATATATATATATATATATATATATATATATATGTATATATATATTTTTATTATATATATATATATATATATATATATATATATATATATATATATATATATATATGTCGTACCTATTAGCCAGAACTCACTTTTTGGCCTACTATGCAAGCCAGATTTGCCTAATAAGCCAAGTTTTCCTGAATTAATATATTTTCTCTAATTTTTTTCTTATGAAATGATAAAGCTACCCATTTCCTTATGTATGAGGTCAATTTTTTTATTGATTGGAGTTAAAATTAACGTTGATATATGACCGAA
>WNGS01068629.1:0-15726 GCA_020271785.1 Procambarus virginalis | reverse complement strand
TTAAATAGCAAAGTTTTATGTCTTGAGGATATAGTGAAAGACTGTGCAAGGTTAAGAATCAATTGGAAACAAATGCAAAGCCATGGGAGAAGAAATAAACTCTTAAAAATAGCTTTGGAAGAAGTTAAAGTAAATTTAAACATAAATGACTACAATAGGTTAGGTAAAGAAATTCAAGAGGAGAAACAGCTTTTGTCAGCACAGATGGAGGAAGTTACACAGGGTATAGAACAGTGCAAGAAAGATATGCAACTCACCTATGCACAAGTGGCCAAGGAGAAGGAAAAATTGAAGCAGCAGTAAAGGAAGCCAACACTGCAGCAACCAAGATAAAACAAACATTAGCTGGAAGTGAGAAAGGAATTGGCATCTAACCCGAAGTTGTGCAAACACAGTTGATCGGAGTAAGTCCCTGATCATTTTTGGTTGCAAAGAAAAGTAGATAACATCTAGGTCAGAAAGAGCTGTAGAAGAAGCAAAAGTAGTAGATAAAATTGTTGGCCTCGTGGAAGGTCTTACTACCATAGAGAATGTCTGCGACTACAGGAGGATTGGAAAGTACATAAAAGGAAAGATCGACCTTTGAGGATCACCCTATATGGTGCCAAACAGATGGAAGAAGTACTAAGGAATGCTAGAAAATTACAAAGTGATGAGGATGGGAAAGTGTGGTCGTTAAGACGAGATTTTTCAAAAGAAGACAGAGAGAAGCTGAAACTGAACCTCGCCGAGGCAAAACGTTTAAATGAGAGCAGGAATGAAGAAGAAATCAATTCTTTTTTCTACAAAGTGATAGGGGTAGGCAGACCAGTAAAGTGCTACATAAAGGCAAACCAACAAATCGTTAGAGAGGGGGAGTGAAGAATAAGGAGAGGGAACAAGTTCCTTAAGATTGCATACACCAACATAGATGGAGTGAGATCGAAGATATTGGAGTTAAGTGATGTAATACAGCTGCAGACACCAGACATTGTTGCACTCACTTTTTGTTGTGTTCTCCCACTCTACCAATAACCGTTGGAGTGCCACAGGGCAGTATCTTGGGACCTCTTCTATTTCTTATATACATCATGATCTGCCTAATGTCTCTAACATTCTGAAACCTATTTTGTTTGCTGATGATACTACCCTCATCTACTCTAACCCCAACCCACATACACTAAATAATGTTGTTAATAATGAACTAAAAAAAGTCCACTTATGGATGTCAACCAACAAACTAACACTTAATAGAGAAAAGACCTACTACATCTTATTTGGATGCAAATCTACAAATGCAATTCAGCTTCAGATAGACAATGTAACATTAGCAATAAAATGATGGAAATTTCTTGCCTATTCCTAGACAAGAGACTCAACTTCAGTACCCACATACAACACATAACTAGGAAAGTGTCTAAAACAGTTGGTATACTCTCCAAAATCAGATATTATGTACCTAACTCTGCTCTCATCTCTCTATATTATGCACTAATCTATCCCTATCTCAACTATGGTATCTGTGCATGGGGTCAACCACTGCAAACCATCTCAAGTCCATCATCAACCCAGCAAAATCTGCTATCAGAATAATATCAAATTCTGCTTTCAGACAACACTCAGCCCCCTTGTTTAACTCCCTAAACATGCTAAACATAATCTCACTCCATAAATTCTCTTGTGTCAACTACATTTACAAAACCCTGTTCTTAAATGCAAATCCTGCTCTGAAACTCTTCCTGGACAGATGTAATAGGACCCATTATCACCACACCAGAAATAAATATCTCTTTGATATCCCCAGAGTTAAACTTAATCTGTGTAAACACTCCATGCAAATAAAGGGACCCAGTTTATGGAACTCACTCCCTATTGAATTGAAAAGCTGTCCAACTTTACATCATTCAAAATCAATACTAAAAAGTACCTAATTTCATCTTCATAGTTTTTCACCTTTTGCCTTAAAATTGCACTGTATCTATTGCTACCCAATCTCCAACCTTTATGTTCCCATTTGAACATCTTTACCATTGTGATCATTGCTATCTTCTTATATGTGCTGCTAATATGCTATATATATATATTATATTATATAATATATATATATATATTATAACTGAAAACTCACACCCCAGAAGTGACTCGAACCCATACTCCCAGGAGCAAAGCAACTGGTAACTACAGGGCGCCTTAATCCGCTTGACCATCACGACCGGACATAAGGAAGTGATAGCCTGAGCTATATGAACCACTTCCCCGCCGGCACCTGGATGGTTATCTTGGGCATAGCATTTTATCAAATCACCTCATTTTTTGGGGCAACACGTGAGGAACACAAATGCAAACAAGCCTGAATGGTCCCCAGGACTAGATACAACTGAAAACTCACACCCCAGAAGTGACTCGAACCCATACTCCCAGGAGCAAAGCAACTGGTAACTACAGGGCGCCTTAATCCGCTTGACCATCACGACCGGACATAAGGAAGTGATAGCCTGAGCTATATGAACCACTTCCCCGCCGGCACCTGGATGGTTATCTTGGGCATAGCATTTTATCAAATCACCTCATTTTTTGGGGCAACACGTGAGGAACACAAATGCAAACAAGCCTGAATGGTCCCCAGGACTAGATACAACTGAAAACTCACACCCCAGAAGTGACTCGAACCCATACTCCCAGGAGCAAAGCAACTGGTAACTACAGGGCGCCTTAATCCGCTTGACCATCACGACCGGACATAAGGAAGTGATAGCCTGAGCTATATGAACCACTTCCCCGCCGGCACCTGGATGGTTATCTTGGGCATAGCATTTTATCAAATCACCTCATTTTTTGGGGCAACACGTGAGGAACACAAATGCAAACAAGCCTGAATGGTCCCCAGGACTAGATACAACTGAAAACTCACACCCCAGAAGTGACTCGAACCCATACTCCCAGGAGCAAAGCAACTGGTAACTACAGGGCGCCTTAATCCGCTTGACCATCACGACCGGACATAAGGAAGTGATAGCCTGAGCTATATGAACCACTTCCCCGCCGGCACCTGGATGGTTATCTTGGGCATAGCATTTTATCAAATCACCTCATTTTTTGGGGCAACACGTGAGGAACACAAATGCAAACAAGCCTGAATGGTCCCCAGGACTAGATACAACTGAAAACTCACACCCCAGAAGTGACTCGAACCCATACTCCCAGGAGCAAAGCAACTGGTAACTACAGGGCGCCTTAATCCGCTTGACCATCACGACCGGACATAAGGAAGTGATAGCCTGAGCTATATGAACCACTTCCCCGCCGGCACCTGGATGGTTATCTTGGGCATAGCATTTTATCAAATCACCTCATTTTTTGGGGCAACACGTGAGGAACACAAATGCAAACAAGCCTGAATGGTCCCCAGGACTAGATACAACTGAAAACTCACACCCCAGAAGTGACTCGAACCCATACTCCCAGGAGCAAAGCAACTGGTAACTACAGGGCGCCTTAATCCGCTTGACCATCACGACCGGACATAAGGAAGTGATAGCCTGAGCTATATGAACCACTTCCCCGCCGGCACCTGGATGGTTATCTTGGGCATAGCATTTTATCAAATCACCTCATTTTTTGGGGCAACACGTGAGGAACACAAATGCAAACAAGCCTGAATGGTCCCCAGGACTAGATACAACTGAAAACTCACACCCCAGAAGTGACTCGAACCCATACTCCCAGGAGCAAAGCAACTGGTAACTACAGGGCGCCTTAATCCGCTTGACCATCACGACCGGACATAAGGAAGTGATAGCCTGAGCTATATGAACCACTTCCCCGCCGGCACCTGGATGGTTATCTTGGGCATAGCATTTTATCAAATCACCTCATTTTTTGGGGCAACACGTGAGGAACACAAATGCAAACAAGCCTGAATGGTCCCCAGGACTAGATACAACTGAAAACTCACACCCCAGAAGTGACTCGAACCCATACTCCCAGGAGCAAAGCAACTGGTAACTACAGGGCGCCTTAATCCGCTTGACCATCACGACCGGACATAAGGAAGTGATAGCCTGAGCTATATGAACCACTTCCCCGCCGGCACCTGGATGGTTATCTTGGGCATAGCATTTTATCAAATCACCTCATTTTTTGGGGCAACACGTGAGGAACACAAATGCAAACAAGCCTGAATGGTCCCCAGGACTAGATACAACTGAAAACTCACACCCCAGAAGTGACTCGAACCCATACTCCCAGGAGCAAAGCAACTGGTAACTACAGGGCGCCTTAATCCGCTTGACCATCACGACCGGACATAAGGAAGTGATAGCCTGAGCTATATGAACCACTTCCCCGCCGGCACCTGGATGGTTATCTTGGGCATAGCATTTTATCAAATCACCTCATTTTTTGGGGCAACACGTGAGGAACACAAATGCAAACAAGCCTGAATGGTCCCCAGGACTAGATACAACTGAAAACTCACACCCCAGAAGTGACTCGAACCCATACTCCCAGGAGCAAAGCAACTGGTAACTACAGGGCGCCTTAATCCGCTTGACCATCACGACCGGACATAAGGAAGTGATAGCCTGAGCTATATGAACCACTTCCCCGCCGGCACCTGGATGGTTATCTTGGGCATAGCATTTTATCAAATCACCTCATTTTTTGGGGCAACACGTGAGGAACACAAATGCAAACAAGCCTGAATGGTCCCCAGGACTAGATACAACTGAAAACTCACACCCCAGAAGTGACTCGAACCCATACTCCCAGGAGCAAAGCAACTGGTAACTACAGGGCGCCTTAATCCGCTTGACCATCACGACCGGACATAAGGAAGTGATAGCCTGAGCTATATGAACCACTTCCCCGCCGGCACCTGGATGGTTATCTTGGGCATAGCATTTTATCAAATCACCTCATTTTTTGGGGCAACACGTGAGGAACACAAATGCAAACAAGCCTGAATGGTCCCCAGGACTAGATACAACTGAAAACTCACACCCCAGAAGTGACTCGAACCCATACTCCCAGGAGCAAAGCAACTGGTAACTACAGGGCGCCTTAATCCGCTTGACCATCACGACCGGACATAAGGAAGTGATAGCCTGAGCTATATGAACCACTTCCCCGCCGGCACCTGGATGGTTATCTTGGGCATAGCATTTTATCAAATCACCTCTTTTTTGGGGCGAGTCACTTCTGGGGTGTGAGTTTTCAGTTGTATCTAGTCCTGGGGACCATTCAGGCTTGTTTGCATTTGTGTTCCTCACGTGTTGCCCCAAAAAATGAGGTGATTTGATAAAATGCTATGCCCAAGATAACCATCCAGGTGCCGGCGGGGAAGTGGTTCATATAGCTCAGGCTATCACTTCCTTATGTCCGGTCGTGATGGTCAAGCGGATTAAGGCGCCCTGTAGTTACCAGTTGCTTTGCTCCTGGGAGTATGGGTTCGAGTCACTTCTGGGGTGTGAGTTTTCAGTTGTATCTAGTCCTGGGGACCATTCAGGCTTGTTTGCATTTGTGTTCCTCACGTGTTGCCCCAAAAAATGAGGTGATTTGATAAAATGCTATGCCCAAGATAACCATCCAGGTGCCGGCGGGGAAGTGGTTCATATAGCTCAGGCTATCACTTCCTTATGTCCGGTCGTGATGGTCAAGCGGATTAAGGCGCCCTGTAGTTACCAGTTGCTTTGCTCCTGGGAGTATGGGTTCGAGTCACTTCTGGGGTGTGAGTTTTCAGTTGTATCTAGTCCTGGGGACCATTCAGGCTTGTTTGCATTTGTGTTCCTCACGTGTTGCCCCAAAAAATGAGGTGATTTGATAAAATGCTATGCCCAAGATAACCATCCAGGTGCCGGCGGGGAAGTGGTTCATATAGCTCAGGCTATCACTTCCTTATGTCCGGTCGTGATGGTCAAGCGGATTAAGGCGCCCTGTAGTTACCAGTTGCTTTGCTCCTGGGAGTATGGGTTCGAGTCACTTCTGGGGTGTGAGTTTTCAGTTGTATCTAGTCCTGGGGACCATTCAGGCTTGTTTGCATTTGTGTTCCTCACGTGTTGCCCCAAAAAATGAGGTGATTTGATAAAATGCTATGCCCAAGATAACCATCCAGGTGCCGGCGGGGAAGTGGTTCATATAGCTCAGGCTATCACTTCCTTATGTCCGGTCGTGATGGTCAAGCGGATTAAGGCGCCCTGTAGTTACCAGTTGCTTTGCTCCTGGGAGTATGGGTTCGAGTCACTTCTGGGGTGTGAGTTTTCAGTTGTATCTAGTCCTGGGGACCATTCAGGCTTGTTTGCATTTGTGTTCCTCACGTGTTGCCCCAAAAAATGAGGTGATTTGATAAAATGCTATGCCCAAGATAACCATCCAGGTGCCGGCGGGGAAGTGGTTCATATAGCTCAGGCTATCACTTCCTTATGTCCGGTCGTGATGGTCAAGCGGATTAAGGCGCCCTGTAGTTACCAGTTGCTTTGCTCCTGGGAGTATGGGTTCGAGTCACTTCTGGGGTGTGAGTTTTCAGTTGTATCTAGTCCTGGGGACCATTCAGGCTTGTTTGCATTTGTGTTCCTCACGTGTTGCCCCAAAAAATGAGGTGATTTGATAAAATGCTATGCCCAAGATAACCATCCAGGTGCCGGCGGGGAAGTGGTTCATATAGCTCAGGCTATCACTTCCTTATGTCCGGTCGTGATGGTCAAGCGGATTAAGGCGCCCTGTAGTTACCAGTTGCTTTGCTCCTGGGAGTATGGGTTCGAGTCACTTCTGGGGTGTGAGTTTTCAGTTGTATCTAGTCCTGGGGACCATTCAGGCTTGTTTGCATTTGTGTTCCTCACGTGTTGCCCCAAAAAATGAGGTGATTTGATAAAATGCTATGCCCAAGATAACCATCCAGGTGCCGGCGGGGAAGTGGTTCATATAGCTCAGGCTATCACTTCCTTATGTCCGGTCGTGATGGTCAAGCGGATTAAGGCGCCCTGTAGTTACCAGTTGCTTTGCTCCTGGGAGTATGGGTTCGAGTCACTTCTGGGGTGTGAGTTTTCAGTTGTATCTAGTCCTGGGGACCATTCAGGCTTGTTTGCATTTGTGTTCCTCACGTGTTGCCCCAAAAAATGAGGTGATTTGATAAAATGCTATGCCCAAGATAACCATCCAGGTGCCGGCGGGGAAGTGGTTCATATAGCTCAGGCTATCACTTCCTTATGTCCGGTCGTGATGGTCAAGCGGATTAAGGCGCCCTGTAGTTACCAGTTGCTTTGCTCCTGGGAGTATGGGTTCGAGTCACTTCTGGGGTGTGAGTTTTCAGTTGTATCTAGTCCTGGGGACCATTCAGGCTTGTTTGCATTTGTGTTCCTCACGTGTTGCCCCAAAAAATGAGGTGATTTGATAAAATGCTATGCCCAAGATAACCATCCAGGTGCCGGCGGGGAAGTGGTTCATATAGCTCAGGCTATCACTTCCTTATGTCCGGTCGTGATGGTCAAGCGGATTAAGGCGCCCTGTAGTTACCAGTTGCTTTGCTCCTGGGAGTATGGGTTCGAGTCACTTCTGGGGTGTGAGTTTTCAGTTGTATCTAGTCCTGGGGACCATTCAGGCTTGTTTGCATATATATATATATATATATATATATATATATATATATATATATATATATATATATATATATATATATACATACCATACATATAGGGGTACCACCTCAGGTGCAATTGCAGGGACCCATAGCCTCGAAGAAGGGAACACAGAACATTCAGAAAAGACTTGACATTTAACTCTGAATACGTATTAGTGTTCACTTCTCCTACTGCCCCTTATTTTTTATTTTTTTGTGCACTTTATTATACAAGGTTACACAGTTACATATCTGATTGTTTGCAATACATGAACATTAAGAAGATAGTAAGGGGAAATTTGTTTCCTAGAGGCATAAAATGAGGCTGTAGATTTCTTCGAACTCCTCCGATGCCGGGCAGGAATTTCTTGGTGTCTGATGGTGTTATGTGACATAGGCGCCAGTGGACGTGCCATGGCCACACACATAGGATGACCTAATACCTTCTTCTGATGATGGCCGGCGCTAAACAAGCTTATTTTTTGAGACGTCCAACACCGCAGCGTAGGTCACCCTATGTGTGTGTCCATGGCACGTTCACTGTCGCTTATGTCTAACACATGTTAGCTATGAGGAAGGTGGAATACTGGTCAGTTGATCTGTCAGCGATTATACCAGATGCAAGGGGAGCTGTTATGTTAGTTCATAAGTGATCCAATGTAGTAGCGGATGTTTGAGTGATTCGGGTGGGCTTGGTGATTGTGGGGGGATTAGTATACAGGAGTTCATGCTGTTGAGAAAATAAACGGCTTGACGGTTACTTTGTTGACACAGGTCAATATTAAAGTCATCTCCTAGAATGATATGATTTTTGTTGAGCTTGTTGTTTATGATAAGATTCCTTAAGTTATCTGAGAATGCAGTTATATTAGTATTGGGAAATCTATAGATAGCTCTAATAATCAAGGGGGGGATGTAAGGGATTTAATAGAAAATTTAGTAAAGGTATATTCACAATAGTCGTCTCTATCATTAATGACACTATTGCAAATGAAGGTATTTTGGTAATAGATAGGGGTGCCACCTTTTTTTTTATTTGAGCTGTATTTGTAAATGGGTGTATTACCGGCTAAGTTGTAAAGTTGGATATGGTCTTGACTTAGCCCTGTTTCTGTTAAAATAATGAACGATAGTTTAGTACCTAGCGCTGTGAGTAGTGCATTTATATCATCAAATTGTTTATCAAGTGATCTAACATTTTGGTTGAAGACAGGCAAGTGTTATTTTTGGAGTTTGTTTTATTGCAAGGTTTGTTGCATAATACCTGCAGTTGTGATGATCAATATGCTGGTTATTGTAGATTTGTGACAGCAGATTTAGTTCAGAGTCAATATCAGCTTGCATGTTGATACAATGGAGTCAAGATACAATAAAGGCATCGATTACAGAACAGTAAAATACTAAATCTGCTGTAAATCTACTTGCTATAATTTTACAAATTACAGTAACATTTAGATTGATAATAAGCAATATTAAAAATTAAAATTATGCAAATGGAATAAAAATAATAGCAAATAACAATACAATAAGTGATAAATGAAGAAATGAACAATATAAAATGGTGGAATAAACAAGAAAAGGGAAAAAACGTATAATTGAAAACTTTTTGAATGGAAAGGCAGAGTTATAGTACACTTTGGTTATTAGATGAAACTATAAGTTACACTCTAGGGTTGTGAGGGTTCGGTGGTAGAGTAGACCTCAGGTATAGGGTTCACTTGGCATCCTGTTATTCAGCCATTATCCCTCAGTGAGTGAGGAAAGATCTGAGGTGCGCCTCAGTGGTTATTTCATAGGTTTTCCCAATGGCAGTGTTCTTAGCTAGTATTTTGCCACCTCCTACAAATCACTGTTTAATTTACCCATTGGAATTGTTACGACCTTCACGCAGTTTATGTCACAAGAGGTTGACTGGTTGATACCTGGTTGATGGGGGGTTCTGGGAGTTCTACTCCCCAAGCCCGGCCCGAGGCCAGACTTGACTTGTGAGAGTTTGGTCCACCAGGCTGTTGCTTGGAGCGGCCCGCAGGCCCACATACCCACCACAGCCCGGTTGGTCCGGCACTCCTTGAAGGAAACAATCTAGTTTCCTCTTGAGTTGACATACCTCTGGCAGGGAAGTATTGTTCAAACTTTAAATGGTAATAAGAGCAACGGTAAGCAGGGTAGTCACGGCCACAAGTTGTCCAGCGTTGGTTACACTGCACAAGTTGATTTAATTCGAACAACTTGAGTCATTATGCGTGGGCAGAGGCCCATTGTACAGACCAGCTGAAGTACTGCTGGACTCTAAAATACCACTCGACCCGGACGAGGTGAATTACCCTGTCATTCTATTGGACCAACTATTGGAACATTACCCATGTCCAATACTGGTTCGACTAGCCAAACGTCGAGCAAGTATTGGACAGACTTCAGAGAGATATATACTCTCTTCCATACGTCTTGAATCATGACGAGTTCTGGTCTAAGTGTCAATTTGGATTATGGAATGTCCTTGGTATTTTTTTTTTATATATTGTGAGGCTTCTTAAAAGAGACGAAGACAATGGGCGGGTTGATGATTGTTTCTGGACTGGAGTTAGACCTTGCACGTTTGGTTAATTATCACCGAAGCATCGTTAATATGTGGAGAACTCGTTGTAGTCGGGAAATGACATCAGAACCAACGGTGTGTAGCAGCTAAATGTCCATTAAGTTAACTATTTTTTAAAAGCAGGTTCACATGAGTAGCTTAAATTAAAGTATTTTGTCCACTTTTTGAGACATAAATACATCGTAAAAGTGTGATGTTGCGCTTTTGTATTAATATAGGATAGGATTTCACAAGCCGTGGCCTGGAGGATGTTGCAAACCAGCAACAAGTATTGTTTCTTGACACTGACAGTATCATAGACAGTGTACAGATGTTCAGTAAATCCAAGGCCAAACCCCATGATAATGAATGAAAAACACTTTAAACATAGGATGGAATTAACATAGCCTGAGGACGGGTTGTGTGAATCGTGTGTGATGTGTTTTTCATTCATTAACAGGGAGTTTGGCGTTGGATTAATGAGCATCTGGACACTGTTTATAATGCAGCCCCGCACTCATAAACGCTGGTCCAGTGGTCGCTAACTCCAGCACGCCAACCCTACAGTGCATGAATGAAAACCAATTGCGCATTACAACTAACTTATGTGGGTGTCAGTGGATCTCTCATATCTAAACCATATATCTTGCCGTTTGGTGTACAACGAGAATAAAAAATCCATTCTTACTTTTATTTCATTTAATATAATTACCCACCAATTTATAAAGAAACGAAGAGGACGAACGACAGTGGCGCCACAGCGGCTTCTGAGCTATTTACCTTGCTTTGACTTTACGTAAAATCCTGTAAACAATACCACTGTCCTTCAGCTCTGATACAATTTAAAGCATTGCACGCCTCAGTAAAGAGAAGGCGGACTTGTTAAAACATAATGAGGCGTCTGAAACCGAGGATAACACGAAATAACGGGTAAACTTGAAGGGTGGTGTTCATTATATATATATATATATATATATATATATATATATATATATATATATATATATATATATAATGTTTCTTTGTTAATGGGCTAATTATGTCAAGTTTTTGTTAATATCTGTAAGCGTTTATGTCCCCTGTATTTGGGAAAGTTAAGTAAACGTTATTAATTTCCTTAAACAATGGTTTCTCTTCATGGCTGAAGCACTTGAGTCCTTTAAGTGCTTCAATGATCTGAAGGGTTGGAGTGGGTTGTGAAGCTCTTCTTCTAGCCTAAGCTGAGGAATGAGACAATAGCCTAGTATTGTGGCTTTATCCATCACTCGTGTGTCTGTACAGTGGGGTCATGTGATCCCTGTTTTCATTCAACTGGGAGTTAGGTCTACCTTGGGGTTCTCATTAGAGCCCCTCAGATGTCTCCAGTTATCACTAGTGATTCTTAGATGTCTCCAGTTCTTACTAGAGATTCTCAGATGTCTCCAGTTCTCATTAGAGACCCTCAGATGTCTCCAGTTCTCACTAGAGACCCTCAGATGTCTCCAGTTCTCACTAGAGACCCTCAGATGTCTCCAGTTCTCACTAGAGACCCTCAGATGTCTCCAGTTCTCACTAGAGACCCTCAGATGTCTCCAGTTCTCACTAGAGACCCTCAGATGTCTCCAGTTCTCACTAGAGACCCTCAGATGTGTAAGGTGGTGCTGTTCTCACTAGAAACCTGTGCTGGCTGCACATGTTGTACACTTTTTGAACATGGAGTCCGAATATGATCCATTTATGCTGTAGTTTCGAAAATTGTGTAAATCTATTTTCCTTGTGTAGAGGAGGAATTTGTTGAAGAGATTGTTTTTTTTTTTTTGTGCACAAATGTTTCTGTTACGGCTTAAACCCTTAAATTGGGTCCCATAGTACAGTTGGTTTCGTTCTCGTCTTACAAACGAGAGGATCCTAGGTTCGATTCCCGGGCGGGTAAAAAATGGTTGGGCAAGTTTTTTTTTCGTCTAATACATCTGTTCCCCCGAGTAGTGACCAGGGTCTTTCAGACCACACAAGCAGCTGCTGGTCTGTGCGTATGTACGTACACATACATACATACATACATACATACATACATACATACATACATACATACATACATACATACATACATACATGCATAGATATATATACACATATCTACGTATATACATATTCACAGGCTTCCTGTCCCCGACAAAGCTAATTAATATTAAAACTGATTATTAAATTAACAGCAAATTTTAGGATATTAGTGTTGCCACTTAGAAGGTCATCATTAAAAGAGGAGATATTAATTACCACTATTGCAGCTCTCTCGCCTCTAAAAAAACATTTATGAGAGATTAGTTCTGGAACCAAAACTTATTAAGTCAACCCAATTACAACATTTATGAGCTGTAGTTTGAAGTTAAGAGGTTTTGGCTGTGTTCATAGTGTCAGCCAAACCAATAATTTATAGATATTGAAGTGCATGTGAGGGAGGTGAATCCTGTTGTAAATTCTTGTACTCTAACATGCTTATGGCGGCTTACTCTGTAGCGTGGTGGTCTGCGTGTTCTGCTCACAACCAAGGGACTTTTTTTTTTTCGCCGGAGGCGGCTAGTTTATTGTGCACCACATACTCATCCTGTGAGCGGTAGTTTATTGTGCACCCCATACTCATTCTGTGAGCGGTAGTTTATTGTGCACCACATACTCATCCTGTGAGCGGTAGTTTATTGTGCACCACATACTCATTCTGTCAGCGGTAGTTTATTGTGCACCTCATACTCCTCCTGTGAGCGGTAGTGTATTGTGCACCCCATACTCATTCTGTGAGCGGTAGTTTATTGTGCACCCCATACTCATTCTGTGAGCGGTAGTTTATTGTGCACCCCATACTCATCCTGTGAGCGGTAGTTTATTGTGCACCACATACTCATTTTGTGAGCGGTAGTTTATTGTGCACCCCATACTCATTCTGTGAGCTGTAGTTTATTGTGCACCCCATACTCATTCTGTGAGCGGTAGTTTATTGTGCACCCCATACTCATTCTGTGAGCGGTAGTTTATTGTGCACCCCATACTCATTCTGTGAGCGGTAGTTTATTGTGCTCCTCATACTCATTCTGTGAGCGGTAGTTTATTGTGCACCTCATACTCATTCTGTGAGCGGTAGTTTATTATGCACCCCATACTCATCCTTTGAATGGTAGGATGAACCCTACCCTAAACCGAACCCTAACCTAACAGGCAGAGTGATTTTCGTTATTTTCAAACATACTGGCGTTCAAACTCGCCTGGCGTTCCGCGAGCGCTATGTCATGGGTTCGTATCCTGGCCGGGGAGGATTTACTGGGCGCAATTCCTTAACTGTAGCCTCTGTTTAACGCAACAGTAAAATGTGTACTTGGATGAAAAAACGATTCTTCGCGGCTGGGGATCGTATTCCAGGGACCTGCCCGAAACGCTACGCGTACTAGTGGCTGTACAAGAATGTAACAACTCTTGTATATATCTCAAAAAAAAAAAAAAAAAAAAAAAAAAAAAAAAAAAAAAAAAAAAAAAAAAAAAAAAAAAAAAAAAAAAAAAAAAAAAAAAAAAAACATTTCTTTCAAATTTGTTTATTTGAATTAATATTATTATATTACTTTAAGAACACGAATTACTGACTTAGTTATGTTAGGTTAGGATAGTTTAGGTTAGGTTAGGATAGTTTGAGTTAGGTTAGGATATTTTAGGTTAGGTTTGGATAGTTAGGCCTCTTTGGCCATTACAGTACCAATAGCTGATACTGGAGATCTGTTGATGGGATTCACCCTTCACTGGTGTGGATATATGTATAGGCAGGAATGAGGTGAGGTGAGAAGCAATAGTCTTTGTTCACAAACATAAAAGAATAATGAGATAAGAGGATATTAAGGGGGGCGTTATTCCAAAAATATGCAATAAATCAAAACTCGTTCAATTTCAATCAAACTTTTTTGACAAGTTGTATATGAAAGGGTTTCATTTGGTCCAAGTCTCAGCATCGTAGCATAAATAGGAAGGGAGAAAAAATATTGAATTATGTGTCAAAAATTTTCCAAAATGGTCAAAAACAATTATCAAACAAAAATGTCAACTGAAATCATGTCTATGACTCTCACCTATCACAATAGCATATATTAAAAACAAATTATAATTAGTTTTATTAAAAAAATTTTAGTTGAAAAAAAAGGCAAATTTACTTTTTTTTTAATTTTATCTCTCTCTTTTGTTTATAGGGCGATTTGCATGAAACCTATACACCTGACTGCACGTAAGCCTATCTGTAAGGGTGCCAATTTGGAGGAAATTGGTTGATGTCAACCTCAGCCACAGAGGGCAACACTTTAGACTTTATTTTTTACTTACTTGAATGTTTATGTCACTTGAAAATGAATATCTTCATTTTTTATTCAATTTACATCAAACTTACACATTATATGTAAATTGTATGTCTCTAAAATCGTAAGCAAGCGTTTTATCCTGAGTTCATTTATTGACTTTATAATAGCAATAAACATGATATATTTACATAATTTGGGGGGGAACTTAGACTATTTGTATTAGGAAAACTAAAGACGTTTTGGAAAATCCCTTGCAAGAGATCCTTTATTATATGTTAATGTGTCAGAAAAGTGTCATAGAATGATTATATCTGAAAGGTGTGGTTGGAAACTTACACTTGAAAATGTGTAAAATTCGTTGAAAAAAATAAAAAAATTAAAAATCTCCCTAACTATTTAGGCTACAGTACTGAAACTTAGAACAATTGCAGCCCTTTTCATATACAACTAGTCAAAAATAATGGTTGACACTGAACAACAACTTTATTGTACCCGAATGGCGGCCCCTTAATAAGGTATTGCTGAGATAAATGTGTATCAACAATCTTACTCAAATCGTTTTTTACTTGATTTTGTAATCTGTATTAAAGCAGATTCAGTAATGTCTCTATTGAATGCTTTTACAATTCGTTATGAAGAAGCCTTCTCCCAATCAATTTGAGGAGAACTTTCTGACATAAACAACAATTCCGTCTTAATCCTTCCTATTTTTTCATGTTATTTAGTCATATTTCTCTTCCAGTCCCAACATATATATATATATAGATATATATATATATATATATATATATATATATATATTATATATATATATATATATATATATATATATTATATATATATTAATCCTTCCTATTTTTTTCATGTTTATTAGTCATATTTCTCTTCCAGTCCCAACATATATATATATTAATCTATAATATATTATATATATATATATATATATATTATATATATATATATATATTTATATACGGAAACAAGCGTCCTGTGCTTTTTAGTAGTGAGGAAGGAAGCTGAGTAATGAAACTGTCTATTACAGTGTTTTCAATAACTGTGAATGCTTCCTGGATAGCCAACAGTTCACGTGCAAGTGGATGCCTATTTACTGACTCTTATATTCCTTTCCATTTTACTGCCATCGGGCTGGTGAACTTTTAAAAGGCGCCTCCCGGGAGCTAGAACTGAGCGAACCGTCGGTGTATGTGATCTGTGTGATGCCTTTAGTGTGTATAGGTCGAGTATGTGTTTAA
>WNGS01068624.1:0-10401 GCA_020271785.1 Procambarus virginalis | reverse complement strand
TCGCAACTGTGTGTGGGCAGTGCTAATTTATGTTTTGCATGCCATTATATGTGGACCTATGTAACCTTAGGGTTACTTTGTTTCTTTAAGTTGTGTTGAGAACTTGAGGATTCAGTGAGTTAATTAGGGGTAATTAACTGGATAAGGGGGTGCACACTTGACGTTGTTGAATGAGTGAGTGCTGTTATGGGAGAACAGTGCTGACTTGAGCTTGTGGGAATACGTGTCCGGTGCAATTAATTGTCCGGGTGACAATTAATTGACCACTCTAGCTAATTATGTAATTAGCATTCTCATCATGAATTCACGTAGTGGAGAGGATCTGGAGTCTGTCAGTGATAGTGTTAACGTCAGTTGCTCGAGACTAACTGCCTTTCGGGGTTGGGGCAATTAGTGGCTCATGATAATTAGTGGAGTAATTAACGTCTGGAGTCTTGAGGACTCAGATGACTCGGTAAAGCGAGGTCATGGGGTTAGCATAATACGTTATATTAATCATATTCTGTCTGGTGACAGTGGATTAAGTTGCACTCATTGTTAATTAGGGTAATTAACTCCTCTTCCGTGAATTCACAGTGTTTGATGAGACCTGCTTAGGCAGTGCGGAGTGAGACGTATTTATGTATGATTAATTATCGGTCCTGGTGACAGTTAATTAATTGCTCAAGGCTAATTAGGGTAATTAGCACTCATTAGTAAGTAAACGTAATTAATGATACACAGACTGTTGAGAAGCCACCCACTTGGGGTAGGCTTAGTTAACGTAACTCAATTGGGATGTAATTAGTGGTCCGTTTGACCTTAATTAAGAATTACTCACTGAATACTTGCAAGGAGTCAAGTGTGATGTAATTTAAGAGTTGAGTTATTGTGACAAGAGGACTTGTGTTAACGTAGAGTACTATCATGTTGTTGTCTAGAGTGAGACACTTGTTGTGATTAAAGTAGTACTTGTTGCTGACTGCTGTGATCAGTCAATTTCCATCATTATTCACATAATCAATGTTGTAATTGATTAAGGCAATTTCTTTTGGTTATCGTCTAGTGACGAGGGTAAAGTAACTTAGGGATGAGTGGAGCTGTGTCCCAGAATCCCACCTTGCCTGACTGTGTTCACTTTAGTTGTGATAGGGGGAGTCACTGTTAGACTACCCACCTGATTACGGGGGTCGCTCCTGTGGGCGGGAGGACCTTAAGCTTGTGATTAGAGTAGCTGCCACTAGGAAGCCGTGTCACTATTGATTGCTTGCTTGTGTCATCAGTGGATAACTTTTGTTCAGTTCAATTGTCAGCCCGAAGTGTCAGCAGGATGGAGCCTGCTGTCATTTCTCGAGGGGCTGTTGAATAGCTGTGTTGCAAATGCCACTGGTTGGACTTTAACGTAATTAAATCACTCGCTGTGGTGTAACTTAGTCTGTGATATTTTTCTTTGAATTTGCAATATTGCATCATCAGTGGGCACACCTGTGTTCAGGTTAGTTCAGTATGCAGCCACACAGCAAGGGTTGCTATTTAGCTGTTGGTTATGGTGCCACTGGATGGACATTAACGTAAAGATTAATTTGAGGAAGGGTGCTGGAGTTGCCAGTGAACCCATTAGTTATTGATGTCATTGAAAGGCTACTGATTTGATTGCATTGCAACCGCTATTGCAGGTGTAGACTGCACTGAGGCGTAGAACAGTTAGGAGGTTACTGGAGACGTGTTTCAGAACTCACTGTGTCATTTGTTGTAATTGTGATTATAGATCTGTTAGTTCTTGCTTGCTTGTTGATTCCTCTGTGGGCACGCTTATAGTGTCACAGGAAGGACTTCGAGTAACGTCATTGACATTCTTTTGTTTTGATGTAGTAGTCTAGTCTCTTGTTACAAATAAATTGTTAATTTTGTTAACAGTCTTTGATGTCAACCTTCAACTATCCTGTGCCACACCCATAATATTAATATTGTTGTTTTGATCTTGATATGACGGCTGTGCTTTTGGGAATTCGAATTCCAATTCATAGCGCCACACAACAAATAAAATTTGATTGTGAGAACCCGTCGGTTACCCTTTATTGGTTTTAACGTCATGTTTAACTAGGAGGAACCAGCGGCCTATTGTGGACAGGTTTTCACCCCTGCTGGTGGAAGCCTGGCGGTTTGCTCCCGCTTCTCCTTTTTCTACTGGACTCATGCTTAACTGCCAAGAGCAGCCTTTAAACTTGTAGTCCACCTCCTAAGGGAGGTAGGCGTAGAGAAAAATCTCACAGCCATGAAAATTTTGCTTTGGATTAACATTTAATATTTTTCCCGTCCTGGCATGTGCGAAATTTCTCTTTATGAAAGAAAATGCTATGGCCTCTGCTGCCCCATACTTTCACGTGAAAGGCACAGAACGCTACATACTGAGTGGCAAACAAGAAAATGCCTTTCGAGGAAAGTCAAATAATTAGTTTTTCCAAGCGAAAGAAGTTTCAAAAGGTGGAACAGTGGAACTTTTTGAAAGATCCACTTGCATTCCAAAATCACATACAATTACAACCCATAACAAAGCTACAACTACAACAACCCTGCAACAATAGGTACTTGTCAGGACAAAACCAATATGCCCACACATATTGGACCTGCCAGAAAATCATTAAATTACTCCAAATAGAGTAACTTGTATATATTATATAACAAAAAGTTACACTTGTACAGCCATAAGCGTGCATAGATTTCGGGTAAGTCCTTAATCCTAAATTTCTCACTCACACACACACACACACACACACACACACACACACACACACACACACACACACACACACACACACACACACACACACACACACACACACACACACACACGAAGCAGCCCACAGCAGCTGTAACTCCCAGGTACCTATTTAGTAGTAGGCAACCGTCAATCTCGTGGGGTTATAGAGAAGTGCCCTGGGTGTCTAGTTTTTGTAGTTTAGTTGGATGCAGCGCCTGCTGTGGCTGTGAAGGCCAACCTGAGTATGACAGTCCCGAATGCAACGAGAGCAGATAAACGCCGAAGCGGGTGCGTCTGACAGTGGTCGTGACCACCTCTGAAGTGTATTATCCTCCGCCTTCCTCTTCAATTCATTCTCGAATTGCTGGAGTCCCCTCTGCACTTTGCATCTCCAGGCAGATCTGTCCGCAGCTGCTGCCTCCCAAGTGCTGATGTCGATGTTCATCTGCTTGAGGTCGCGTTTGCAGGCATCTTTGAAACGCAGCCGAGGTCTTCCGGTGGGTCTCCTTCCTGATGCCAGTTCTCCATACAAGAGGTCCTTCGGTATGCGGCCATCGTCCATCCGTGTGATATGTCCCAGCCATGGCATGCGTATCTGCTTCAGGAGAGTGAACATTGAAGGTACTCCTGTTCTCTCGAGTACTGTGTTGTTGGTGACGTGGTCTTTCCACCTGATGTCAAGGATGCGTCTCAGGTTCCGCATGGGAAAGTTATTGAGCCGTCTCTCCTGGTGAGAGCAGAGGGTCCAGGATTCCGAGCCGAAGAGAAGTGTACTTAACACTTCTCCATATAGACTTGTGCCTTGGTGTGCACTTCAGTTTGGCATTTACTCAAACACACTTTGTGAGCCTGGCCAGTGTTGTGGCGGCCTTCCCGATACGCCTGTTGAGCTCACTGTACAGGGAAAGGGTGTCCGAGATTGTGGAGCCCAGGTACACAAACTCGTGAACTGCCCCCAGCATATAGTCTGCTGTATTTATGCAGGGTAGCTCAATGACATCTTGTCCCATCTCCTGTGTCTTCTTCAGGCTGATTGTCAGGCCGAATGCGGAACAGGCTGCGGCAAAGCGGTTGAGTAGCTGCTGCAGGCCTTCTGCTGATTGTATGGCGATTGCTGCGTCGTCGGAGATGAGGAACTCCCTGAGGATTCGCATCTGTACTTGTCTTTGCTCGGAGTCTGGATAGATTATATAGCTTTCAATCAGATCTTGTACGGAGATAGATGCCTTCTGTGGTTGTTCCAAAGGCATGCTTGGCGAGGATTGCGATGATGCCGAACAGGGTTGGAGCAAGAACGCACCCCTGTTTACCACCACTGTTGATGTTATATGATTCAGAAGTTGAGCCGTCGTACACGACTGTCCCCTTAATGTCCTTGTAGAACGGTTGTATCATGCTGAGTAGGGTGGGTGGGCAGCCAATTTTGGCAAAGATCTTGAAGTGGCCGTCCCTGCTCACGAGGTCGAAGGCGTTTGTAAGGTCAAGGAAGGCGATGTACGAGGCTTTTCTCTGCTCCCTGCACTTTTATTGAAGCTGTCTCAGGGAGAACATCATGTCAGTGGTCTACCTCTCTGCTCGGAAACCACACTGACTCGGGGTACACTCTTTCGGCAAGATTGTGACGCCTGACCAAGACGATCCTGGTGTCGAGTTTGCCGACGACGCCGAGGAGGGAGATGCCGCGATAGTTGTTGACATCGCTTCTGTCACCTTTATTTTTGTAGAATGATGATGTTTGCATCTTTCATGTCTTGTGGCACCGAGCCATCCCTCCAGCACTGGCACAGAAGTTCATGAAGCTCAGTTTTAAGTGTTCCACGAGCGCACTTGTGAATTTCAGGCGGAATCCCGTTGTCTCCTGGGGGCCGTCCCTGAGGAAAGTGAATCCAAGATCATGTTCTTCCATGATGGGCAGGCACTCGATTGCATCCAAAGCCTCTACGCTGACCAAGTTCTCTCTGTAGTAAAGTTCGGAATAATGTTCCACCCAGCGATTCATCTGTTGATCACTGTGTTTAATGATTTCTCCAGTGGCTGACCTCAGAGGAGCCGTCCTGTTCTGTGTAGGGCCTGTTGCCTGTTTGATCCCTTCGTACATGCCTGTTATGTTGCCGACAGTGGCCGCAGTCTGGATGCTGGAATAGATTCGAAGCCAGTAATCGTTAGCACAGCGCCTCGCAGTTTATTGAACTCTACTGTGGGCAGTACTGATGGCCTGTAGGTTCCTTTCCGAGGGCAGGTTCTTGTAGGATGAGAGAGCTCGTCTCTTTTCCTCTACGAGGGGTAACAGTTCCTCTTCACTGGCCTCGAACCAATCTGCTGACTTGTTCTGCCTCTTATCGGAGGAGGACATGGCAGTGTTGAAAATAGTGCCCCTGAGAATGTGACCACCTCTCACATGCGCTATCGCAGGGTGGTACAGGAAGGGTATTTACCAGCGCAGCAGTGAATTCCTCCATCTTGTAAAGGTCACGGGTTTTGTTTACGTTAATGCGTGGTCTTCCCTCCTTTACTGTGTGGATTTTCCAGGGGTAGAACTTTACTCTGCAAACGACGAGAGAGTGGTCTGTGTCACAATGTGCTCTCTAGAAGCTCCGGGACAGTTTGACGTTTCTCAAATTACTACACCCTGTAAGCACCAGGTCGAGTTGGTGCCAATGCTTAGACCTGGGGTGTCTCCAGGAAACCTAATGCTGAGGACTTGGTGTCTAAGAAGGAATTGGTGATGCAGAGAGCAGAGATCATGACGGCAGCAGAACTCCAGAAGGCGCTGCCCACTCTTATTCACCTTCCCAAATCCAAACTGGCCCTGGCAGGAAAGCCAAGAGCTGTGATCAGAACCAACTCTTGCATTAAAATCTCACAGGAAGAAGACTGGCTCTTGTTGAGGTATGTGTCTGAGAATTAGGCCGAAGTCATCATAGAACTCGTCCTTCTCTTCGGTAGGAGGAGGTCAGTGTTGGTGCGTAGGCATTGACTTGGCTGACCATATCTGCTGCTGAATGAAGCTGATGTTTTATTATCCTTACAGACCCCTCCGTTGGCGGTACTATGGACCCTAACAACCTGTTCCTGATGGCAAAGCCAATGCCATGCTTCCTTACCTCTTCTGGAGGTTTGCCCTGCCAGAAGAAGGTAAAGTCCTTCTCCCGTATGCTGCCGGTCGCGGGCAGACGTGTCTCCTGCAAGGCGACTATGTCCATCTGGAGCCTGCGCAGTCCATTGTTGATCACAGCTGTCTTGCGGGCGTCGTTCACTTCCAGTAGATATTCCGAGAGACCCGGTGTCATGGTTTTTACATTCCATGTGCCCAGTTTGAGACCTGGGAGGCTCTGCGTTCGTTTTCCTTTGCCTTGTGCATGGTTGACGATCCGCTTATTGGACTGTGCAGGTTTCTCCCAATGCACTCGGTGGAACAGACGCACCGTGGCAGGACAGCACCTTACTGGCTTGGGGCTGCCCAGCCTGAGGCAGGCGGTAGCTGTCCTATGAAATCGGATGATTTCTCCCACCAACGGCAGCAACCCTTGGCGCCTCACTACGCCAATTGAGTGGTAGGCTTAGCGCCAGTAACTGTCGCTTCCCGTGTTCAGCCATCGCCAAGGCGATGCTGGAGTGTCCTCTCCAGGGCACAGTCCTTTGCAGTAACTATGTAGGACCAGATGTTGCCCATGCAACAGATCCACCCTCTCCACGCCACCGATGTGATCCAAGGGCGGCAGTATCGGCAGGCGTCGATACGCTTGGCACCAGTGTCGTAGCAGTTGTTGCCAGAATGTAGCTGTAAACAGCTGCAAACTGCCTTAGGGACTACGACTCTGAATTTTTCCTCAGGATTGACTCCCGAAGTCTTTCCCACGAGTTGGTTGAGCCGCAAGACGGCAGTAGTTTGAATTCGGGGTTTTCCTTTCCCTAGATGAGTTGCCTTCCCAGGCTACCGAGTCCCATCTGCCCGAAGCAACTGGCTTTAAGGCGCCAGAGACCTGCCTTCGCCCCTTCTCCTGTTGGTAGAAGCAGTTCCGATAGGCCTAGAGGCTAAGCCACACGTGCAGGCCAGTAGCTGGACTTGGTTGTCAGAGGCTATTTGAGACGCACGCCATCAGGGGCACTTTACTGCCTGTGGGGAGCTTATCTCTACAACCCTTCCCCTGGCTATAACATCCCTTGGAACCAGGTTGGTACCTATTTACTGCTAGGTAAATAGGTGCATCTTGGTGAAAGAAACTCAGCAAATTTGTTTCTGCCTCCTCCGGGGATCGAACCTGGATGCTTTGGACTATGAAACCTGAGCACTGTCCACTCAGCTGTCAGGCCTCTCATTCATCGTTGCCAACATAAAAGGACCAGAAACAAGCAACAGTAATGGGGATATGGTCAGTGGAAGCTGCGGCTGCTCATGCAACCGCTTCAACGTGAATTAAGTGGGAGTAGTGTTGCAATCCACAAGTTAGAAGTATTAGCTAGTGAATCAGGCACAACACTTAACAAATGATGGTTGAAAGGAGTGGTAATACACGTGAGTAGTCAGACTGTGGTCGCAACGAGGTAAAGTCAAAGAGAATAAGACAGCCTTAGCATGGCCAAGCCAATCTTACACCCAAGAGGTCACAAAGGGTGATCCATAGTTCTTGGAAACTAGGAGATTTACATTTACTGTGATTATAGCATTAGCATCATTAGGATGCTGGTGTGGTGGTGAAGGCTATGATCGGCTGGGGGACAGTCTTGTGGAAGCTGCGATTTTTTCCAAGTACTCCTCTTTATCTGCTTGTGGCAGCGACAGAGAAACCAGCCAAATATGGGGAACCGATATGATCTGTTGAGTCGAGTCTGCAATGTGTTAGTATTGAGTGTTGTAGTGATGATTCGGGGTTAGGGACTTAAGATGAGATTACGAGTTGTAGATGATGGCCAGGTAGGTCTAGTGGGTTTACTGGCAAGGGTAGCCAATTTAAGGGAGCATTAGTTTAGTTTCATATAAGTTGTTCAATGTCAACCAATCTGTTTTGACAAGTTGTATATGAGAAGGGCTGCAACTGTTTCAAGTTTAAGTATCGCAACATAAATAAAAAGGGAAATTTTCAATGAATTTTACACATTTTCAATAAGCCTCTACAACCACAAGTTTCAAATGAAATAATTTCTATGACACTATCACATTAGCCTATAATAAAGGATCTGTATGAGCGGATTTTTCAAAACGTTTCGTTTTACTAATACAAATAAAGTTCCCCAAAAAATTATGCAAATATATCATGTTTATTACTATTAGATATAATATATATATATTTATTTATAAAATCAATAAATGAACTTAGGAAAAAACGCTTCACACAGATTGTAGAGAAACTCTACATACAAGTTGTAAGTTTCATGTAAATTGAATAAAAGATGAAAGTAGAAGTTACGTTTATGTTACTTGAAAAGAAATTAAAAAATGAAGTCTAAGGTGCTCTCATCTGTGGCTGAGGTTGATAAACCAATTTCCTCCAAGATTGGCCCCCCTACAGATAGGCTTACGTGCAGTCAGGTGTACAAGTTTCATGCAAATTGTCCAATAATTAAATAAGATTATAAAAAATCTATTTTTGTAACTTTCTTTGGATAAAAGTAATTATTATTTTTTTATTATATGCTATTGTGATAGCCGAGTGTCAGACATAATTTCAGTTGACACTTGTGTTTGATGTTAATTTTATCATTTTGGAAAATTGTCACAAATAATTTTGTTCTCCCTTCCTATTTATGCTATGATGCCGAGACTCGGACCAGATGAAACCTTTTTATATACAACTAGTCAAAAAAGTTTGCTTGAAATAGAACTAGTTTTCCTTTATTGTATATTTTGGGCATATTTGGAAATAATGCTCCCCTTAACCAAGTTGGATATAAGAACATAAGAACAAAGGCAACTGCAGAAGGCCTATTGGCCCATACGAGGCAGCTCCTATTTATAACCACCCAATCCCACTCATATACATGTCCAACCCATGCTTGAAACAATCGAGGGACCCCACCTCCACAATGTTACATAAGAACATAAGAACAAAGGTAACTGCAGAAGGCCTATTGGCCCATACGAGGCAGCTCCTATTTATAACCACCCAATCCCACTCATATATATGTCCAACCCATGCTTGAAACAATCGAGGGACCCCACCTCCACAATGTACGCGGCAATGGTTCCACAAATCAACAACCCTGTTACTGAACCAGTATTTACCCAAGTCTTTCCTAAATCTAAACTTATCCAATTTATACCCATTGTTTCGCGTTCTGTCCTGTGTTGATACTTTCAATACCCTATTAATATCCCCTTTGTTATGTCCATTCATCCACTTGTAAACCTCTATCATGTCACCCCTAACTCTTCGCCTTTCCAGTGAATGCAAATTAAGCTTTGTTAATCTTTCTTCATATGAAAGATTTCTAATTTGGGGAATTAACTTAGTCATCCTACGCTGGACACGTTCAAGTGAATTTATATCCATTCTATAATATGGCGACCAAAACTGAACTGCATAATCTAAATGGGGCCTAACCAGAGCAAGATATAGCTTGAGAACCACACCAGGTGTCTTGTTACTTACGCTGCGATTAATAAATCCGAGTGTCCGATTTGCCTTATTACGAACATTTATGCATTGATCCTTTTGTTTTAAATTCTTACTAATTATAACTCCCAGATCCCTTTCGCAATCCGACTTCGCAATCTCAACACCATCTAGCTCGTATCTTGTAACTCTATCATCATTACCTAGCCTCAGAACTTTACATTTATCAGCATTAAACTGCATCTGCCAGTCCTTTGACCATTTCAAAACCCTATCTAGATCAACTTGAAGTGATAGTGAGTCCTCCTCCGAATTAATTTCCCTACCGATTTTCGTATCATCGGCAAATTTGCAAATGTTGCTACTCAAACCTGAATCTAAATCATTTATATATATTATAAACAACAGAGGTCCCAAGACAGAGCCTTGAGGCACTCCACTTACAACATTTTCCCACTCTGACTTGACTCCATTTATACTAACTCTCTGTTTCCTTTGGTATAGCCATGCCCTAATCCAGCTTAATATAGCACCCCCAATACCATGAGCCTCTATCTTTTTAATCAGTCTTTCATGTGGCACTGTATCGAAAGCTTTGCTAAAGTCAGGTACACAACATCACAATCCTTACCACTATCAACTGCCTCAACTATGCTAGAATAAAAAGATAACAAATTTGTTAAACATGAACGGCCATATAAAACCATGTTGCGACTCAATTATTAATTTATGTTTTTCAAGATGAGACGAATTTTATTTGCTATTATAGATTCGAGTAACTTTCCCACAATAGACGTTAGGCTAATTGGTCGATAGTTAGACGCAAGTGATCTATCTCCTTTCTTAAAAACTGGTATCACATTAGCAACTTTCCAAAACTCTGGCACTCTGCCTGACTCTATTGATTTATTAAATATGATTGACAGTGGGTCACAAAGCTCCTCTTTGCATTCTTTCAGCACCCTGGCAAACACTTCATCCGGCCCTGGGGATTTGTTTGGTTTGAGTTTTACTATTTGTTTAAGAACATCCTCCCTGGTAACTGCTAAACTCGTCAACCTGTCCTCGTCCCCACCCACATAGACTTGTTCGGTGAAGCATATTGTT
>WNGS01068622.1:21942-34215 GCA_020271785.1 Procambarus virginalis | reverse complement strand
GTTACGGGACATTAGGTAACGAGGCATCTCTACTCTGATATAGATATATATATATTGTCGGGGTGTCACGGTTCTCGTTAGTGAAGGGTTAAAGCAAAGGTAGACTGGATCTCCTCTCCAGGTGGTTGCTCCGACAATAACCCTTACTCACCGTCGTTCTACGGGTCTTCCCTCGATCCTCTAGGCTCCACTGCACTCCCCGGAGAGTACCCCAGTCGATCTCACAACCGGCCTTAAATTGCAAGATGAGTGGGGGCACAGATCGTTCCCTCAATCTGTGGCCCGCCCCGACACAGAACTCTTACACAGCCTTTAAGGTCGCCAACTGGTGTTTTTAGGTGTCCAGTAACACTGCAGTGGTGAGGTGTAATTGTGGTAATTGTGGTAAGAGCAATTTCAAATAATATGGTATCAGGCAGGTCACTCTGTTTTACTTCATTACACGGTCACAAGATAAATGGAGGGGATGATATCAAACACAAAGAGTTTTGGTATTTTACTTAAAAGACAACGAGAAATATATATGCATCAATGTATCAGGAACATTATTTGACAACTGCTCAATCCATTGCAGAATAATCTGGAGCGCACCGATATGGCAACATCCGGCAGCCCTGCGTCGCCTGTCAGATATCAGCTGACCGGAGCCCTCCGACCGTGAGAAAAGATTAGTACTTGTTTTCTAATTCTATCACGATCCCCGTTTATTTAACTTTTCACAAAACACTGTATTCAACATTCACATGGCATACTTATGATTTCACTGGCCTCACGATCAATATCTTGTTCACACTGTACTCACAGTGACTTTTCACCGTACCAAAAGATTACTCTATTCTTAATAATATTTACTGTGAATACACTCGCTTGATCACTGAACTTTTCTTTATATCTATACTTTCTCTTAAAGAGATATCACTGGCAATCACTTCACGTATATGATATTATTCAGTACACAGGCATGTACATAGATAAATCAGTAATCAAATTACAGGCATATATATATAAATCATGAAGATCAATACACAGGCATTTATATCAATAAATTCTAGGCTCATAGCCTAACACCAATATTTGGTTTACTACCAATATATATAATAATAATAATCACAGGAAATTAATAATAGTCACAGTAAATTCTTTGATGAATCCTGGTGCTTGCACACACCCACACATAGATATATATGTAAACTGATACTGTGAGCGCTCTGGGTAGCCTCACCACACACTGTGCTCTCTGTGACTTAGACTCAGGTGAGACTTGCTCACGACATATAAAATATTCTGACAAGAAAATATATAGCTAACTAAAGGGGAAATGGGAGGGTAACTGTAAACACCTACTTCACCTATCCTAGGATGACAGTTGGGTTGTAGCTCCTGGTCCAGGCTCTCGCCTCGTACACCCTCCAGAAACACAAGCCAACGCCTTAGGATTTTCGCGTCTCGCCGCTTTCTGTACACTGCAGGTCCGTGCTCCTTCCTCTACAGTATGTCGCAGGGTTGAAGTCGGTCTCCTGGCCGTCAACTTTCCTCCCAACTACGGCAGCCAGCCTACGTCTCGGCGGTCGTCGTACGTTTCCCAATAGTTCCTTGTCACTGTACTCCCAGAGGAACTGCCTCTCACCACTACGAAGTCACTGTGAAGTTATCAGCCGTCCCCGACGATACTGCTTAAGCTCCACACGCACAACACCCGACTTCAGAGCACTTGAAGCTCACTTCACTGTCAATTCCCTCGTCGTCTAAACATATCGCTAGGTATTTGGGAAGACTTCTCGACGTGCTTGCATCCAACTGTTGACTCGTAGGGTTCCACAAAGGTGGGGTTACTGTCAAACTTGACAGGATCGTCGATCACACGTTCAACCTGGTTGACAAGGCGGTCAACCCGGTTCACTCACGGTGGATTGGCCCGGCCACTAAGCTGTCTCTTATACTGGTGAACTGCCAAGGACGTCACACGTCGATGCCCGGCCCACTTCTTGCAACGCACCTGTCCCTGAGCACTTTTTGCTCAATATTCTGTCAATTCCTTATCTGAGCCACATCGGGGTTGCAGGAAGACCTCACAGAGTGCGCGCTAACAACTGGAGACGCTTACATCCACTGGAGTTCGGTAAATCCGTCACTCTGACAGGATGACCGGTCGCACGTCCTGCCTCTCGGACGTGTCGTGAAAGACTGATAGCGCTAAGGCGCCACCACGGCTGGACTCCCCTGCCTATGTGACGTCACTTTTTCAAAGTCGGTTTTCATTGGCTCCCAGTGCCACGTCGCTGACGGTGACCAATCTGGCGACACTGACGTCACACAGTTTTGGCGGGAGAACAGACTCGCCAGCGCCATATTGGCTCCCTAAAGGGCCTATCCCACAGGCCAAAATACTATATTTTCGCAAATTTCTCGGCTCATCGAGAATACTGTTCTCTCCCACATATGTTCAATTGATGCCTGCAATGTAGAGAACGCTCGGGAATAGTGGACATGACTCTTACAGCAGGTGTGGGAGAATTAGAAGGGGGGGAACACCGTCACAATATATATATATATATATATATATAGATATATATATATATTATATATATATATATATATATATATATATATATATATATATATATATATATATAGATACATAGACATATATATATATATAGATATATATATATATATATATATATATATATATATATATATATATATATAAATATATAAATATATATAATATATATATATATATATATATATATATATATATATATATATATATATATATATATATATACTATCTATATATATATGGGGATACATAAGGGATAAATGTTGGGTCAAACATATGAACATAAGAATAGAGGTAACCGCAGAAGGCCTATTGGCCCATACAAGGCAGCTGGTATCTACATACAAAGATTAATCAAGTGTAATTGGCCTGTTATGTTGAACATTGCTTTCTGTGTTGGCATCGTTATGTTCTGGTCTTGTCCTTACTCTCATTGTGGGTAGAGTAAATAGTTCCGTGATTTGTGTGTTCATGGTAGGTTGTTCTATTCTTATGTGAATTGCAATTCATAAGTATAAACGGATGGGTTGTCGAGAAGTCCCTTCTCTCCACACGTTTTACTAGGTTTTCCTCATGATCTTCTCCATCACCTTGCATGTTATACAAGTTAAGGACACTGGCTTGTTCAGTGCCTCTTGTCTGTCACCCTGTGTGGGGAGGTGAGGATGTGGTACTGGTGTCTGTGGGGGGTGAGGGCTTGTACTGGTGTCTGTGGGGGGTGAGGGCTGGTACTGGTGTCTGTGGGGGGTGAGGGCTGGTACTGGTGTCTGTGGGGTGTGAGGGCTGGTAATAGTGTATGTGGGGAGTGAGGATGTGGTACTAGTGTCTGTGGGGGGTGAGGGCTGGTACTTGTGTCTGTGGGGGTGAGGGCTGGTACTGGTGTCTGTGGCAGGTGAGTGCTGGTACTGGTGTCTGTGTGGGGGAGGGGTGAGGGCTGGTACTGGTGTCTGTGGAGGTGAGGATGTGGTAATGGTGTCTGTAGGGGGTGAGGGCTGATACTGATGTCTGTGGGGGGTGAGGGCTGGTACTGGTGTCTGTGGTGGGGTGAGGACTGGTACTGGTGTCTGTGTGGGGGGGGGATGATGGCTGGTACTGGTGTCTGTGGGGGGGGGGGTGAGGGCTGTTACTGGTGTCTGTGGGGGGTGAGGGCTGTTACTGGTGTCTGTGGGGGGTGAGGGCTGTTACTGGTGTCTGTGGCGAGGTGAGGACTTGTAATGGTGTGTGTGGGGAGGTGCGTTTCTTATAATCACTATGTTATCTACCTCCTACAACCTAGTTATCTGTTTGATACATGCATTATAGGGTCCTGGTAGTTGTTCTTCTCACCAAGCGCTTCCCAAGGCCATGCTTGACATGTGAGAGCTTGGTCCAACAGGCTGTTGCTTCGAGAGGCCCCTCAGGCCCACATATCCACCACAGCCCCTTTTATCCGGCACTTCTTGAAGATGTCCAGGTGAAAACATGATTTCAGCCATAAAAAAATAATCCTAAATACAGAAATGTCCTTTTTGTATCATTGGGAATTTTTAAATATTGCTGAATAAACTTGAATCTAAATCATTTGTATATATTATGAATAACAGAGCTCCCAGACAGAGGCTTGGAGCACTCCACTTACATTTTCCCAATCTGACTTAACCCTATTTATACTAACTCTGTCTTATCTTTTAGCTAATAATTTATTGTGCACATCATACTCAGCCTGTGTAGGGTAGTTTATTGTATATCCTAGTATATGTGTAGTATATTTGGCATATTTAATGCCTCTAAATTCTCCTCGTGGCTTTTATCTTTCAGTTCTGGGAGCCCTTAGCAGCATGTCTTTGCACTCTTTCCAGTTTGTTGATGTGAGTCTTAATATATGAAAGTACTTAACCCCTTAACTGCGTTGCCTCCAAATATGACACCCCCGTGGTGCCAGGAAATAAATTCTCTGGAAATTTTTTTTTTTCTTTTTAAAGTGTCAAAAACCCTTCCCTCAGTATGGGTATGTAAAAAAAAAGTCGTAATTGTACTTACTTTGGCTGCTATGGGGTCCGTAAGTTGGGGCGTGATGTCATGATTCCCCGTGCGCCCGTGCTGTAAGCTCCCGGGGCGGGTGGGGCGGTCGGGGCGGGGCGCGCGAGTTGCCGCGAATATATTTTCGGTCATTTTTTGCGCACCTTTCTAAATACATTTTCATTGTTTTTACATGGCAATCCAATGTATAATGAACACGTACACTTCATTATCGCAGTACAACTTCCGTACTGTCCGTAGACACTGTGTTACGTGCATCGCAAACAACGTCACTTATCCTGCACAATTTCCAATGTATCATGCCTAATATATTTATATTTACACTTTATATACACACTGTACAGTATCACACACTATATACACACATCATAAACACACTCAGTACTCCGCGAGTGTGTAATATGCTGCGAAACAGCCAACGGGGCAGAGTGGCACCTTGCACTCCACGCACCAGGTGCTGATGCATCTTCGTTTTTGTTCTCTGCGGGTAGTGTTCCTGCATACTATACAAGCACGTTTACCCTTCTCCCGTGATGCTGTGCCTGGCATATACTCGAGCATATGTACTCTGAAGTTTTCATTACCCGTCAATCTGTCTGGAGCTGCATGTGGCATTGTTGCTTGCACTCCGCGCGGTACAACAGAACCCTCCTTGCCATACTTTACTAGCAGCTGTGACACAACACCAGCACTGAATGTACGTATAGACGGTCTCCTGCCTGATTTTACTAGGTACATATTGTAGCAGTTGAGCACTGCAACATCCATGAGGTGGAAGAAGAACTTTTTCGTCCACTTCACAAACTTGCGCACACACTCCACTCCACCAAGCATCATGTCACACTTATCGACGAGGCGCATGTTCTTGTTATAGTCTAACACTCCCCTCACTCTGCCCCCCTGACACTCCCTCACTCGGACCCCTGACACTCCCTCACTCTGCCCCCCTGACTCTCCCTCACTCTGCCCCCTGACTCTCCCCTCATTCTGCCCCCCTGACAGCTAGAATCCACTCGGTAAAACATCTAAACTATTGGGACCGACTTAGGAGCCTAAATCTGTATTCCCTTGAGCGCAGGCGGGAGAGATACATAATAATTTACACGTGGAAAATATTAGAGGGGCTGGTCCCAAACCTGCACACAGAAATAACATCACATGAGACCAGAAGACATGGCAGGATGTGCAGAATACCCCCGTTGAAAAGCAGAGGTGCAACTGGTACTCTGAGAGAGAACTCTATCAACATCAGAGGCCCGAGACTGTTCAACACGCTTCCACTACACATAAGGGACATAACTGGCAAACCCCTCACAGTGTTCAAGAGAGAACTGGATAAGCACCTCCAAAGGATACCTGATCAACCAGGCTGTGACTCATACGTCAGGCTGCGAGCAGCCGCATCCAACAGCCTGGTTGATCAGTCCAGCAACCAGGAGGCCTGGTCGATGACCGGGCCGCGGGGACGATAAGCCCCGGAAGCACCTCAAGGTAAGGTATCCTCAAGGTGGTTCTCAAGCTATATCTTGCTCTTGTTAGGCCCCATTTAGATTATGCAGTTCAGTTTTGGTCGCCATATTATAGAATGGATATAAATTCACTTGAACGTGTTCAGCGTAGGATGACTAAGTTAATTCCCCAAATTAGAAATCTTTCATATGAAGAAAGTTTAACAAAGCTTAAGTTGCATTCACTGGAAAGGCGAAGAGTTAGGGGTGACATGATAGAGGTTTACAAGTGGATGAATGGACATAACAAAGGGGATATTAATAGGGTATTAAAAGTATCAACACAGGACAGAACGCATAACAATGGGCATAAATTGGATAAGTTTAGATTTAGGAAAGACTTGGGTAAATACTGGTTCAGTAACAGGGTTGATGATATGTGGAACCAATTGCCGCGTAACATTGTGGAGGTGGGGTCCCTCGATTGTTTCAAGCATGGGTTGGACATGTATATGAGTGGGATTGGGTGGTTATAAATAGGAGCTGCCTCGTATGGGCCAATAGGCCTTCTGCAGTTGCCTTTGTTCTTATGTTCTTATGTTCTTATGTCTTTGACACAGTCTGGCTTATACACGGTGTTGCGTGTCTGAAAGTGGACTTTCCCACTGTCCAACATGGCACCGGTGTGAATCGTAGTCAGCATATTCACCTCGCGTCTGTCCTTCCACCGCACTGACAGCGTTTTGTCACACTTGCGCAGCTGGCACTCACCCACGGCTATAGCTATACCGAACACTGGCATTTCCTTCCTGTGGCCCTTCACAGTGCCACATACACCGGTGTTGTGGGCAAGGAGGTATCTGGTCAGCAAGGGGCTGGTGTAATAGTTGTCGGTGAACAGTACATGCCCCTTGTTCAGCAACGGTTCCATCAGGGTTTTCACGACACTGCCTGAGAACCCGTGTTCATCTTGAGCTGGTATGTCGACGTCTGTACCAGAATATAATATCATGTCCAAGACGATACCAGTCTCACAGTCGCACAGCACAAAACACTTCAGTCCAAATCGGTGCTGCTTTGATGGGATGTACTGCTTGAATGCCAGTCGCCCCTTGAACAGTACAAGCGACTCGTCAATAACCACATTCTGTCCAGGTACAAAATAATCCCTGAACTTCCCTCTCATGTCACTGAACATCTTCCGTACTTTCCACAGTCTGTCTTGTCTGTCCTCATTTGCATTATTCTCGAAATGCAGGCACCTGAGAATCAAGAGATACCTATCACGCGACATGTACCGGTTGAACACGGGCGTTGGAACAAGGCTGTCTTTGCTCCAATATTCCTGGATGACAGCTTTCTCAGAGTGCTTCATCATCATACAGAGTGCGAGAAACACGTACATTTCGTCGATTGTCGTGTCCTTCCATCGTGTGAGGCGTGAGGCAGGTAAAATGCCGTCGTCTATGAGGCTGTGAGCGAACCTGTTTGTCTCAGTCACAAGATGCGTCATGAATACATTGTCAAAATATGCCTGAAAATATTCCATGTCTGCCATATCATCACCAGTATATGGGAATAATGGTGTAACACCAAAATCACTATCATCAAATGTTGGTTTTAGGGACAAATGTGGTGCAATCCTCCCACACAAGTACACCACGGGGTTTGGTGTTGGCGCCAACACCACCACGAGCACCATAACTACGGCTACATGGTCTGCTGCTTCTGCTGGAGCTGCGTGAGGGTATGCTAGACGCTGAGGCAGATTTACGTACTGTAGGCCTACCACGAATAAATGATGTTGAGGGGCCACTGTCATTGTTGTCCACATGCTGTGAGGCACGCCGCCGCCTGCCGCGGCGTGTTGCTGAGGCAGCAAAACCCCGCCTGGTAACACCACCGCTGCTCATACTCGGGTCGTCTACACTACTCGTATCAGAGCCAATGTCACTGAAGCCCGAGAATGATTCGTCACATGTACTATCACTGAATAAACTACTAGCGTCTGGGGACATACATGGTGGTGGTGATGATAACGGTGTTGACCCAAGGCGGCAAGGCATCTGTACCATACACACTCGCCGCATCTTCAAATTCCGTCTCCTCCTCACTCGTATCAGATATCTGAGTAAGGTCTTTCTCAGGATCATAGTCTAGGTCATCATCCAGAGCACCGTCATCATACAAAATGTCACGTATTTCCTCCTCAGAGAGTTGTTTTCCATGACCGCGGGTCACCGTGGAGCGGGAGCTCGTAGAGGATGCGTCAGACATGGTTGCTGCTGTGAAACTGAGGCTCCCCACGGCCGCAGGGCATGCTGGGATTTTTTTTGAAGATGGCGGACGATCACTGGGGCCCCCACCCACCCATACCATACCCACGTCACCGCGCGCCAGTTTTGAATGGAACGTGAAAAATAAAAATACCTGGAGGCGCGTTGCGCAAACCAGACGCGAGCCTGGAGGCGGGTTGCGCAGTCTAAGGGTTAGAAATTCCTGTTTCAATCTTCCTCCGTGGTCTGACACTCACATTTTACATCTCGTGTTAATTTTCATGATTTACTTACTATATTTATATATATATATATATATATATATATATATATATATATATATATATATATATATATATATATATATATATATATATATATATATATATATATATATATATGTCGTACCTAGTAGCTAGAACGCACTTCTCACCCTACTATGCAAGGCCCAATTTGCCTAATAAGCCAAGTTTTCATGAATTAATTGTTTCTCGACTACTTAACCTACCTAACCTAACCTAACCTAACTTTTTCGGGTACCTAACCTAACCTAACCTATAAAGATAGGTTAGGTTAAGTTAGGTAGGGTTGGTTAGGTTCGGTCATATAACTATGTTAATTTTAACTCCAATAAAAAAAATGACTTCATACATAATGAACTGGATAGCTTTATCATTTCATAAGAAAAAAAATAGAGAAAATATATTAATTCATGAAAACTTGGCTTATTAGGCAAATCAGGCCTTGTATAGTAGGCCGAGTACGACGTTCTGGCTACTAGGTACGACAGATATATATATATATATATATATATATATATATATATATATATATATATATATATATATATATATATATATATATATATATATATATATATATATATATATATATATATATATATAATATATATATATATATATATATATATATATATATATGTCGTACCTAGTAGCCAGAACGCACTTCTCGGCCTACTATGCAATGCCCGATTGGCCTAATAAGCCAAGTTTTCCAGAATTTCAATATTTTCCATTTTTTTTCTTATGAAATGGTAAGCTATTCATTTCATTATGTATGAGCTAATTTTTTTTAATTTTAATTAAAACTAACGTAGATATATGACCGGACCTAACCAACCCAACCTAACCTAACCTAACCAATCTTAACCTAACCTAAACTAACATAACTAAATCAATAATTTATGTTCTTAATATAATATAATAGTAATATTTAAAATAAACCAATAGGAAACAATTTATTGGAAATAAAGAAAATCACTTTGCTTATTAGGCAAATCGGGCCTTGCATAGTAGGCCGAGAAGTGCATTCTGGCTACTTGGTATGACATATATATAATATAAATAAATAAATATATATATATATATATATATATATATATATATATATATATATATATATATATATATATATATATATATATATATATATATATATATATATATATATATATATATATATATATATATATATATATATATATATATATGAATGTATGTATGTATATATTGTTATGATAATCTCGTTCAAGAGAGTTTGGCCTGCTCTTTCCTATCGTCTCGTTACTTCAGTATATCTACAACATCTAGATACTACAAGCAAGGCGCATACGTATCAGACACTTGCTCTCCACCTCCCCCCTCCACCTTCGTCGATCACCAAACCACCACTTCCAGCCAGCACGCGTTCCATTGGTGAATTGTCGTCTGCACTCCACTTCAGCGCCATCTACATATCTGATGACTGAGCGTGCACGAGCCATTGGATTTGGAATATCCTATGCTCTCAAAGCTGATACAACCATCTGATATACGCTCTGTTTATCAGTGGATGTTTTCAGCCAGCGCTTTATTCTCAGCACCTTTTACTTCATTTTTTGTCTTGTTCATTGTAGAGTAACGTCACCACTGTTTTATTTTATATTATTTTTTGACTTTGTAATCTTGTTTGTTTGCACTGTACATAGCCAAGGGATTATCTTTATTCATATTTGTTTTCAAGTTAATTAAAGTTTCATTCTTCATACGATTTGTTTTGCGTGTTTTCCCTTACTTTACCACAGGGGGTAAAAGCCAAGTATTCAATTTTTTTTTTGGTAAATGTGATTGGCATCGACACCAGCCATTAGGAGGACTGCCGAACACCTACACTTTTTTTTCCATCACATTTAATGGGAGCCTGTCCTAGGAGCCTCACTCAGGTACTGATACTAGAACATCAATTTGTGGTAAGTGTACTTGGTTTTGATACAGTAGCTTTTCAAAATTTTCATAACCTTTAATATTTATATGGTGCTGTGTATTTTGTGCATTCCGAAGGAACATATTGTGAGTGTTGGATAACTGTGGATTACGTGGTGACTGGGGGCCTCAGTCACTCTCTAATTGGTCGTCTATCCCTCAGTGTTATTACTCGTGTATTCCACCTTTTTCGTCCCTAGAATATTTCTCAAATTCAGGCAGATCGTCATTTTGGTACCCTGGTACTTTGGTTTGTCTTCGGGCCACGCACCTGAAGGAGGATACAGAGGGCCATAGTTCCTCTAGCACGGACTACGCTGTTGAGTTGGGACCTCAACAGCAGTTCTCGTCACCAGTTGACACTCGCATGCCACCCTGAGCTGCTGTTGAGTAAGGTCGTGTGGTCTGACCACTCCGGCAGGGTTTTGGGAAGTTTGCCGTTTTCGCCACCAGGGGTGGTGGTGTCTCAACCCTCCCTGCTTTCCCTGCCTGGTGTTGACTTGGCGCCTTTGCGATGAGCGGCCATCTTCCTGCTGTCGAGAGGGTACACTCCGTGGGGTTGGAGTTTACCTGCCGTGCGGGGTATCCTCTAGTTGAGCAGGTCATGTGTGACATGTTACATGTCCCGGTCATGGAGATCTACGGGGTTGAGCTGGTGACTGCTCGCCGGGTGATCATCAAGTTTGTGGGTGAGGAGGCGTACCGTGGATTTCTCTGGCGGTACGAAGGCCGTACTTTGCAGTTGTTGGATGGCACTGGTTCTGTGGCCGTTTCTGATCGGAGTGGTGCCGTGACGTATGTGAGCGACCATGGGGCCCCCATGGAATTCCTGAGTCCCTTCTCCGGCGATTCTTCCAGAGATTTGGATCCGTCGTCAGTGTGAGGATGCACAAGCTCTCTTCTGGGAAATATGCGGGGGTGAAGACGAACATTTGTACCCTCGGGATGCGCCTGAGGTCGGACATTCCATCCTCTGTCCGGCTTTTAGGGTACTACGTGCGGGTGTATTATGCCCGGCAACCCCGTACTTGTTTCCGGTGTGGCATGTTGGGGCATCAGGCTGCCGGATGCAATGCTGATCCGGTTACTCCAGTCAACTTGTTCCGGGAAGAGGATTTCCCACCGCTCCCCCTGGAGGAGGTCTCCAGGGATGAGGTGGTGGGTGTCCCGTTCGCGGCTGAGGCTCCCCCAGCGTCGCCCGACGTTCCTCTGATTGTCGCGGACCCTCCTCCGGGTGTTGTGGTGACGTCGGATGTTCCTCCTGACCATGTCTCTGGCCCTGCAGCTCCCGTGGACCTTCCTGGTACTCCCTGTGTGGCGTCGCCGTCTGCTCCCTCGTCTTCGGCTGCTGAGCCTGGCCCTGCATCCTTACCTCGGGTCCCTACTGTGTCGGCTGCGCTGGGTGCTGGGGGGGCTGCGGAGCATCCTGTTGTGTGCGGCCCGGTTTCCCCTGCGGTTGAGGCTGCTGCCGTCATGAGACGGGCATTGGTTCGCACGGCTTGTGATGTCCGTGGTTCTGGGTCCGCCTCTGGCTCTGAGGATGTGCGCCCGGTGCCCAAGCGGTCCCGGCGTTCTTCTACTGCTTGGGCTGATGTGGAGGATTTCGACGCCGGTGGGTCTTTGGGCGATGATGTGGTGGATCCGGGTGCTTCACGCTCTGTGTCGATGGTGGTCGCTGACGTCCATGTGCCTGCTGATGACGACGA
>WNGS01068622.1:0-20942 GCA_020271785.1 Procambarus virginalis | reverse complement strand
ATTCCACTGCTACAGCATTAGAAGCTGAAGTAGCCCCAATTTGGTTGAAGTCTTGTAACTGAGTAAAGACTCCTTTGCATTCCTAACAACATGGAATGTAGTAATGAGCATTGCATTCTTTGACTTAATCTCTGCAGTGAAAGTTCCAATCACTGGTAAGGCTACCTTTGAAGCATAGGCAGTGGCTTTGCCATTATAGTTTTCAAGCTTGGGAACTGTTTTTTAAATTTTCATAGTGGCACTCAGCAATGGTGTCAATGTTTGATCCAGTGTCAATGAGAATTTTGAGACAAATGCCAGCAATGTATACTATAGTCTCTGGGTTGTTTGGAAGATCATTCCATTCTGTGATTGCTTGTACTCCACAAATGTAATCACATTCACTGTCATCTGAGACTGGTTGTAATGAAATGTTGTCTTGTATATTATTAACATTCTTGATTTGAGGTGCAATATTGTGTTTGCCACCTCGACTCCTATGACTTGATCCTCGTACATTGCTTTTATTTATTGATTGTGGTTTCTTTAGTGCGGAACGACACATAGCACCAAAATGACTAGTTTTCTACACTCATAGCACTTCTTACCTTGTGCAGGACAAACATTATCTTGGTGTGGGTAGTCTCCTCCACAATTGTAACATTATTGTTGACAACCTCTGATGTGAGTCGTTGTGACTGCTTGAGTCTTGTTCCATGACTCCAGTTGTGATGTGGTTCTCGGCTCAATTTAATGTTAGGTTTGGCATGATATCTTCTATGATCATGGTGTCCTCCCTGAACCTTACATACTTCATGACTGTTAGTAACAGTGGCAGAACCGTTGTTGGCACTGCACTCCATGGCACGAGCATCACGTGCAGCATCTTCCATTCGACGAGCCATATCCAGTATCTTGGTAAGAGAACTTTCATCATCAACAAGTTCTAGAGCTCTTCGACGAAGACGTGTAGATGTGCATGTTTCAATTATTTGCTGTTTGATTTCTTTGTCAACATCAGCAAACTCACAATGGGTGCTAAACCCTGCAGACGTGTATGGTATTGATCAACAGTTTCATTAGAGAGTTGTTTTGCTCTCCTGAAATGCATAATTTCCATAGCAGTATTTTGCCTTGGTTTGAAATGCTCAGTTAATTTGGCCTTGGCAGTGTCATAATCTTTGGCACCACCAGTGCCTTTCAGTGTATCAAAGATGTCACAAACTCTATCACCTGCATAGTGAAGTAGAAAGGCACGCTTTCTTTCAGCACTTTTGATATCAGAAACTATCAACAAATTTTCAAACCTTTTAAGCCATTTGGTCCACCTCTGTGACAGGTTTGTCTGGTCACAGTCAGGATCAAATGCAGGAAACTGAGGTATATTTGCCATTTTTACTGAATAAATGTAAATTTATCACTTAAATGTTCCTCAGAATATATAACACTTACTGCACTGTATATGTTATTCAAGAATTCACTGTAATTACTTTAATTTTGCAAAGCACACAAGCATTTTAATGCAAAAGTTCACAACAGTGCACAACACAGCAGCAACTGACTTTTACCTAGCCCTTGTGTACATGTGTTGTTCCTACTCACAGCAACACAGCAGTTGTTAGCAGTTGGTACAGCAGTTGTCAGCAGTTGGTACAGCAGTTGGCAGCAGTTGGTACAGCAGTTGGCAGCAGTAGGCAGCAGTTGGTTCACAGCAGTTGGCTCACAGCGTGAAGAATTTTGTAGCACCAAGCGTCGTTTCGTAACCAAAACATCGGGTTTGGTACACTGCATCAAAGCGTCGTTTCGTACACAGCGTCGCCTCGCAGATTACTCAGTATACAGCTTCAGTCAGCACAGTTTGGGGTAGCACACAGCATTGGCCAGCACACAGCAACGGTCAGCACGAAGCATGGGTAGCATACAGCATCGGGTATGGTGCTCACAGCTCAGCTTTCTTCCTCCTCGGGGGCAAGACAGCATGCTCCTTCCTTGTGTTTTGTTGAACAAATACCTGCGTTCCCAGTTCATCGTCGTCGCCAATGTGGTATCTGTATATAGCTGAGATAGTCTTGGTAGTAAGGTTGATGTAAAGTCCTTCCTGGTTACTGACTTTAATACTTATAAACGATTACATGACTAGAGCTCCCAAGCTTGGCAGGCGTCCTGTGCTTTGTTTACCTCCTCTCTCCGTTGCGTCCAGCCGCCGCACATAGAAAACGGATGGTACCATTTTCTGTGAACATGACAGTAGTCATTCTCAGACGCTAAGGTACTGAGAGTAACTGCAGCTCTGCCTGTGAGATGCACTCTGAGAAGTGTAGACCATTGATCTTCAGGCCAGCTAAGTTTTTTAGCTAGGGCCTCAAAAGTAGTAAAATCACATCTATCTCTGTCTCAACGAATGGTCAGGTGTTAGCCGGTGTATAAGACCGGCTACTTAACTTACTTGCCTGGGAGACATTGAAGCTTACTGGAAGACTAGCTGTAGCTTGTTGGCGCTGAGTGTGGTGTGTAGTTTCCAAGGTGAGTTCTTGTCGACGATATTCTAGGACACTATCAGCTTGCTTCTTATCGTGCTCACGTAGCATTTCCAGGTGACGTTTTCTTGCTTCAAGCTGTTCCCTCTCCCGCTCACGTTGTAGGACAGCCTCACGTTCCTTTAGGGCCACCTCTTCTCTCTTTAGGACAGCCTCGCGTTCCTTTTGGGCCGCTTCGCTTTCCTGTTCTTCTTTCTTTAGGGCAGCCTCACGTTCCTTTATCTGGAGAGCTTCTTTCTGTTGTTCACGCTCGATTTTAGCTAGTTCGAGCTTTAACTTCACAGCTGCCAGAGCATGTCGACCTGCAATAGAATAGTTGTCGTGAGAATCAGAGTCTATAATTCCTTCATCTAAGAGGTGGTCTAGGATAATGTTGTGAATTTCGTTTTTGTTGGCTCTAATGGGAACATCTAGGTGATACTCATGTGCTAGAGTTTGTAATTCTATCCTCTTGGCATGAATTAAGTTCCCTACTTCACTTGCTGGATCACTACGAAATGCTGAGAGACGAAACATTTTGAGATAGCAAATAAATGTACAGCAAATATACCTGTGATGTTATAAGTGTCAGTAACAGGATGACGTGGCAACTGGTAACTATCCTGTGGAAATTCAATCGTTAATGTTAAAACAATTTACGTTAATATTAGATGTTAAATATGTTAAATAAATATTCAATCAAAATCGCAGGAAATCTTGTACCGGTACTCAAAATAAGAGAATAAGGGCAAGAAAATCCTACTAAATAAATGAAACCGATAGTTTCTAAAACAAATGAAACTTTTAATTGTTTCAAAAGTGAAAGAGTAGTCCAAGAATGTAGGGATACCTTGCCGAGTCTCTATAGGACAGAAGCAAAGGGTTTCCTACTTAACTATATACCTACAGAATTAGCGTTCTTTGTGCTCTGAAAAAGAAAGCCAATTCCCTACCTGAGTAAATATCATCATCTCTGACCGACGTGTAGGGGTGCGAGTGTCAACTTTTTTTTTTTTTTTTAATTTATTTTTACATGCAAGCATGCAAGTATAAGGCAATAAATACAATAAAAAATACAGAAGAAACCAAGTAAACAAAACAAAAAACACCGGCCAGAAGGACCGACAGCACAGTACAAAAACAACCAACATCAATAAATCAAATAGCGCAAACAGGCAAACAATACCCAAAACACAATAACACATAAAACAAGATCATAATACACAGAGAAAGCATAGGAGAACATGAAAAAATATGTAAAATAATAAAATCATAAAACATACAACAATCCAAAAAACATAAACAAAAGCCACACATGGCACAATAACAACACAAACAATAAACAAAAACATGCACAACCACTCGCAGTGCAAAAACCATAAGGAGAGGCACAAGCACAGAACGTAAGAGGGCAAACAGCATAGCCAGAGGGGCACATAATACAACAGAATCAAAGAAACAGATAATCATGAAATGGTATAGCCACACACTAATCACGTTAAAAAACATAAGGACCACAATAAACAGGGACATTGAGAAACTAAACATTACACCGGCCTGAAGGGCGCACAATAAATACATCATATATCAGAACATACCACAAGTCCTATACATACACGAGACACACAGCAATCACACAAACTATCAAGAGTGCGCATACTTATCCGGCCACTCCGCCGCCGGGAAACGAACACAATATACCTCCCAAAGCAACAGGATGTCGTCCGGAACAGGGTGATCATGGGCCGTACGAGGATCAGGCATCAATTCCGGCACACCCTCAACAAAAACCCGAGCCTGTGGAACCCAGACAGTTGAGGGGCACCACGGAACAGGCCGCACTCGGTCGCTAAAGTAAAAAGCCAAAGGGTTGTTCGTCTTATCATACGCCACGCCGGAGGCCAAGATGATTGGGACGGGCTTCCCCCTACAGGCCCGGGCAACGGGCAGCGCACTTGTAACCTCCATGGCAGCCTCACAGGGCTCCGCGGCAACCACCGGACGTGACACCTGCAGGGGCTCCCCACGCCGAACATCCTTCTTCAGCAACAACACGAGGAGAACCGTCTGCAGAAGAAACAGAAGGTGAATCATAATCACAATCGTCGTCATCAGCAGGCACATGGACGTCAGCGACCACCATCGACACAGAGCGTGAAGCACCCGGATCCACCACATCATCGCCCAAAGACCCACCGGCGTCGAAATCCTCCACATCAGCCCAAGCAGTAGAAGAACGCCGGGACCGCTTGGGCACCGGGCGCACATCCTCAGAGCCGGAGGCGGACCCAGAACCACGGACATCACAAGCCGTGCGAACCAATGCCCGTCTCATGACGGCAGCAGCCTCAACCGCAGGGGAAACCGGGCCGCACACAACAGGACGCTCCGCAGCCCCCCCAGCACCCAGCGCAGCCGACACAGTAGGGACCCGAGGTGAGGATGCAGGGCCAGGGTCAGCAGCCGAAGACGAGGGAGCAGACGGCGACGCCACACAGGGAGTACCAGGAAGGTCCACGGGAGCTGCAGGGCCAGAGACATGGTCAGGAGGAACATCCGACGTCACCGCAACACCCGGAGGAGGGTCCGCGACAATCAGGGAACGTCGGGCGACGCTGGGGGAGCCTCAGCCGCGAACGGGACACCCACCACCTCATCCCTGGAGACCTCCTCCAGGGGGAGCGGTGGGAAATCCTCTTCCCGGAACAAGTTGACTGGAGTAACCGGATCAGCATTGCATCCGGCAGCCTGATGCCCCAACATGCCACACCGGAAACAAGTACGGGGTTGCCGGGCATAATACACCCGCACGTAGTACCCTAAAAGCCGGACAGAGGATGGAATGTCCGACCTCAGGCGCATCCCGAGGGTACAAATGTTCGTCTTCACCCCCGCATATTTCCCAGAAGATAGCTTGTGCATCCTCACACTGACGACGGATCCAAATCTCTGGAAGAATCGCCGGAGAAGGGACTCAGGGAATTCCATGGGGGCCCCATGGACGCTCACATACGTCACGGCACCACTCCGATCAGAAACGGCCACAGAACCAGTGCCATCCAACAACTGCAAAGTACGGCCTTCGTACCGCCGGAGAAATCCACGGTACGCCTCCTCACCCACAAACTTGATGATCACCCGGCGAGCAGTCACCAGCTCAACCCCGTAGATCTCCATGACCGGGACATGTAACATGTCACACATGACCTGCTCAACTAGAGGATACCCCGCACGGCAGGTAAACTCCAACCCCACGGAGTGTACCCTCTCGACAGCAGGAAGATGGCCGCTCATCGCAAAGGCGCCACGTCAACACCAGGCAGGGAAAGCAGGGAGGGTTGAGACACCACCACCCCTGGTGGCGAAAACGGCAAACTTCCCAAAACCCTGCCGGAGTGGTCAGACCACACGACCTTACTCAACAGCAGCTCAGGGTGGCATGCGAGTGTCAACTGGTGACGAGAACTGCTGTTGAGGTCCCAACTCAACAGCGTAGTCCGTGCTAGAGGAACTATGGCCCTCTGTATCCTCCTTCAGGTGCGTGGCCCGAAGACAAACCAAAGTACCAGGGTACCAAAATGACGATCTGCCTGAATTTGAGAAATATTCTAGGGACGAAAAAGGTGGAATACACGAGTAATAACACTGAGGGATAGACGACCAATTAGAGAGTGACTGAGGCCCCAGTCACCACGTAATCCACAGTTATCCAACACTCACAATATGTTTCCTTCGGAATGCACAAAATACACAGCACCATATAAATATTAAAGGTTATGAAAATTTTGAAAAGCTACTGTATCAAAACCAAGTACACTTACCACAAATTGATGTTCTAGTATCAGTACCTGAGTGAGGCTCCTAGGACAGGCTCCCATTAAATGTGATGGAAAAAAAAGTGTAGGTGTTCGGCAGTCCTCCTAATGGCTGGTGTCGATGCCAATCACATTTACCAAAAAAAAAATTGAATACTTGGCTTTTACCCCCTGTGGTAAAGTAAGGGAAAACACGCAAAACAAATCGTATGAAGAATGAAACTTTAATTAACTTGAAAACAAATATGAATAAAGATAATCCCTTGGCTATGTACAGTGCAAACAAACAAGATTACAAAGTCAAAAAATAATATAAAATAAAACAGTGGTGACGTTACTCTACAATGAACAAGACAAAAAATACGTGACTCACCTGGCCAATCAGGTGCCGGAAGGGTCAGGACGTCTTGGCGGAAACAGGATGGCTCGTCACCGTCCTGTGCTTCAAAAGGCGTAAGCCCCTTCCATTTTCAAAACTTAGCTGGCCACTTTTCAGCCAGCTACATCACGTTTCACGCTTTCCCATACATGAAAATGTTCCCTGAACATTAGAGAACACTTAGGCTACGGAGATATGACTCTTCTAAGCTGAAAAGGAAGAAATATAGGGGTGGACACTGTCACATACCCCTCCCCTTAAAATAAGACTCATATCGAATGAGCAGCATTGGAGAGGGCAACTATGCTCTTCCTCCCTCCATTCCTGATGTGTCACTCCTCCAGTTTGTGTCGTGGCTCGTACCACCTCGCCAGTCACTCGTGTTTCTACACTTCCACCTCGCACCGTACCGGGTGGAGTGGGTGTTCCCTGAACACCTATAAGGGATCCTCCTTCCGTGTACACGAGTGCGTTCCAACGACTTGTTAGCACTGCAAGGTTCAGTGCATGTAGAGCCTCCACTGCGTCGTGCAATCTGAGGTACCCTTGCACTTCCATCACGTCCTACAGGTTCCTCTCAGGATCTCTTCGCCATTCTTCTCTCTTCTCGGTTCCTCTTCTCCCGCAAGTGCGCTGTCTCCTCACAGCGACACCTGTTACCTGTCCTCTATCCATCAACTTCATCTTTTCTACACTAGGCTTTTGCGATGGCCCAATGCCCCTCTGGCTAGGCCGGTGCCTACCCTGGGTATACCTGTCACCTGCTTTCTTCCAATCACCTTTCCTATACCATTCGTTCCTTCGTTCCCGACGAACATCTTCACTCCTCCATGAGTTTCTTTTCCCTGTAGACGTCTTCTTCGGTTCGTGGTTGGACTCGTCCACCTCCCTGTGGCTCACCTCACCACGGTGGTTCATCTTGCACCTGCCACTATTCATCCGGTGCACTGCGTCGTGGCTCCTCCACTCTGCCCCTCACCGCTGTTCGCTCATGCACTGAGTTCACCCTTTCAGGTGGAGGGAGTGCGGTCTGCAGCAACTTTATCACCCCAGGCGCTTGTACAGCTACTGCTCCACACGTATCATTAGGCTTAACAGCAGGTCCTCGTCGGGGTTATCCATGACCTCTCTGTCTTTTCGCTTTCGTCGTTGTCGTCCCTGACGACGTTATCATTGGTGCGGTTGGCACCCTCACCACTGCCTGGGTCAACCAACACCTCACCTGGCAGGGTCGCACCACTGCCTGACACATAGGCATTCCTGGCCCAATCGGGTTGAATCCCTCCTCCACCGAGGTCGTTCCCCAGCACCATCTGCACGTGCTCTAAGGGTAACTTAGGGGCTACAGCTGCGATAGCCTTCTCGACTCCATAGTCGGCAATCAGTTGTACCTCGTGAAGTGGTAACCTGTACTCTTCTCCCACACTCCGTATTCTCACCACTCCCACAGGTGATTCATTATATTATACTCCTGGCTACCATGCTTATGTCAGCACCCGTATCACGAAGAACTGCAATCTCCACTAAGTCTGACTTCCCAAACTTCACTGTGGCCCCAAAAACGAAGGGGTTTTCACCCGACTTCATTTCCCAACCATTCTCATTGGGTCCACTATGATATGGGGATGAACGAATACTCTCTCCTCTTCCAACATCAGTCCCATATTCCTCCAGTTCTCGTCGCACTCACTGGCGAAATGTCCGCGCCCGCCATAATTAAAACACCTGACTCTCCTGGGAGGCGACTCTCCACCTGTCACTCGGGCCACGCCCCCGGAAACCGCCGTCCCCTGGGTCCTCCTCGCGCCTCCGGTCGTCGTGTTCCTGGCAGCGCTCCTCGCTCCAGCACCAGTCTCGGTGTTCCCTCCTTGGGGTCTCCTCACCGGTTCCCTTGAACTCTTGGACCGACTCACTTCACTGTGTGCACTATCCTTGGGAGAGTCTCCACCCGTCTCGCCCTTCCTGAACTCTTGACGTTTCCCTCCAAACCTTGGGTAAGGCGANCACCCTTCTCAGAGTGCATCTTACAGGTAGAGCTGCAGTTACTCTCAGTACCTTAGCGTCTGAGTGACTACCAGACCCTGAAGCAAGCAGTGTTGGACGCCTACCTTCTCTCCACCGAAAGCTACCGACGAAAATTCCGTGATTATCTAAAGGCAAGTACCACCACCTTTCTAGAATTTGCCAATACAAAGAAAATATATTTCATGAAATGGCTGGAAGCAGCACATGTCTCTACATTTGCAGAACTCGTCAACCTCATGCTAGTTGAAGATTCTTGAGACGTGTACCCTCCTCCCGTCCGTTTATATTTAGCAGATAAAGAAAAAACCGACTACAACAAATGTGCAAAGTCGGCTGACACCTACAACCTCATCCACCGGCTATCACCACTTCCCAGTAAGAAGTCTTGGTACAGTTACGATAAAGTGAGTACAGATCAAGCGAGCTCACAATTGTATTGTAAGTATTGTAAACTCTATGGACCATACCATAGATAAATGTGGGAAGTCTCAATACAAAGGTAATAATGAATCTACTAAGCCCAAACAGACTCCTCCTAAGTCCGGTAAGCCTGTGATGAATGTTGGTGTTCCTGTTAATGATCTTTCTCTCTCAGTAAACACCTGTATCCTGGAACTGTCTCTACCAACGGTACAGATTCGGAAGGACGTTTCAAATTGAAGATCTTGAGGAACACAGCGGCTCTTCAGTCCATAATATTGAAATCAGCTGTGCCCAATATCACCTACACCGGGGAAACCGTCCTCATCACTGACCTCACTGCTACCACTCCTTATCCACTCGCCAGAGTCTTCCTGGATTGTCCCTTCGTGACCGGTGAAGTTCAAGTCGCCATCAGGGAAAAGCCTTTTCCCATGCCTGGAGTGCAACTTCTCCTGGGCAACCGCTACCAGCTGACTCTACTGCTACTACGCTGTCCCTCAAGACCATCAGAATCTACCACCGAATCTTACTAGATTGGAGTTCTGTAAGTTACAGAACATTAACTTATTGAGGCACATTCCTATGTTTGTTTTCTTAGTGTAGACTGCAGTGTGGAACCCTCCGCTCCTTTCCATGACTGTTACATATAGAAAGGGTAGTTTCCCATCCTTCTCCATCTTGTAAGTGAAACGCAACACGGAATTCTGCTCAAATGCCTCCTTCAGCTCTTGCAGATGTCTGACATCAGGTACCTGTGTAAAAATGTCGTCAACATACCTGCAGTATATGGCCGATTTCAAGTTCATATCGACTAAGACCTTTTGTTCGATGGTACGCATGTAGAAGTTCGCAAACAGGACACCTAGGAGAGAACCCATGGCGATCCCATCTACTTGCTTATACATGTGCCCATTCTGGCTCAAGAAGGGCGCCTCTTTAGTATAAGCTTGGAGTAGTTTCCTTAGAATGTTTTCTTGTATGTCAAGAGGAGTACAGGCTGGATCACGGTACACTCTGTCCACTATCATCCCGATTGTTTCATCCACAAGTACATTGGTAAACAGTGATTCTACGCCCAACGAGGCTCTTATCAATGTGGCCCGTGTTCCCCGCAGTAAGTCAACAAATTCCTTTGGAGACTTCAGGCTGAAGGCGCAAGGGACATAAGGAGTCAGCAAGCCTTTGAGTCGCTTTGCCAGTCTGTACATAGGTGTGGGTATCTGGCTGATAATTGGCCGAAGTGGGTTTCCAGGCTTGTGTGTCTTGACATTTCCATTGTTTCGTGTTCTGTGTTGTGTTGAAAGTTTGTTTTCACCTCATCCAAAACTATTGTAACATATCACCTCATCGAAATGCAGGCATAAAATGAAAGCTGTTTTAAACTCTGTTGAGTGTTAGTTGTGTGTGTGTAACCTAAAGTCTTTGAAAATGTAATAAGTTATTACGAAACGTGTTCTAGCGTCGTGTCAGACTAGAAATAAAAATGAATTTTGGTGAACTGATTTTTCAATTACCATCGACAGTGAAAAGAAACATAAGAAATATAGAGAAATTCGTGTTAGAAATATTAATCTTACTTTTTCGGTCATATATATATATATACTATTTCGGGATTATATATATATATATATATAATATATATATATATATATATATAGATATATATATATATATATATATATATATATATATAAAATATCTATATATATATATTATCTATATATATATATATATATATATCTATATATATATATATATATATATATATATATATATATATATATGTATATATATGTGTGTGTGTTTGTGTGTATATCACGAAAAAAACACGTGATTAAAAATGTGACAATGTCAGACCACGGAGGAAAAATGAAACAGGAATTTCCTTAAGTACTTTCGTATATTAATACATCTTCAGAAGGAGTAATTTTACAGATCGAGAACTGGACATAAATAGGCAGGAGAGAATGGTGGAGTGAGGTGAGGTACAATACGTGGACACTGCAGACGGCCTATTGGCCCATCTGATGGAACTAGGTAATTATAGCATAAAATAGTAAATATATACAATGAATTAGTGAGACAAATGTGTTCCAATGATCCTACTTAAATCGCCCTTTAATTGATCTATTAAAAATGGATCTAAGTTATATAGACCACTGCTAATGTTCAAATTACTTTCTTTTGTGATCTGTATCAAAGCAGATTCAATTATGTTTCTGTTATAGGTGCTTTTACAATTTGTTATTGAAGAAGCCATCTCCCAATCAATTTGGTGAGCATCTTCTGACAAATGAACAAACAAAGCATTAGACAATTGGCCCTGTCTTACAGAGTATTTATGTTGCGATATTCTACATTTCAAATCTTTAGATGTTTGCCCAACATAGAACTTATTACAGTCTTTACAAGGTATTTTATAAATGACACAATTATCACTACGAGGGCTGTTCCTAACTAATAGCTTACCAACAGTGTTTTCGTAGCTAAACATTACATGTATATTAAAAAGTTTCAAGGCCTTGACAATATTCTCAAACCCAGAGAAATATGGTAAACATAACACATTCTTTGGGCGAATTCTTTCACTGCATATATTATTATAATATGTACGACGTGCTTTGTTACGGCAAACTTCCAAAAAACTCAGTGGGTAACAAAGCTTGAGACAATCGAATCAATATTCTTAAACTCTTCGTCTAAGAATTCTGGACTCACAACTCGAAGAGCTCTTAGATACATTGAAGAAAAAATTGACTTTTTCACATTGTATCTATGCCCTGAAAAATAATGAACATAAGATAGATTATTCGTAGGTTTTCTGTAAACACTAAACTTTAGTGAAGAATCTTCCCTATGAATAAGAACATCCAAGAATGGCAAACATTTATAAATTTCAGTCTCCAGAGTAAATTTTATAGAGGTGACTTGGTCATTAAGTTTGGCTACAAATTCATCTGTGTTTACATATGAAGGCCATATACACAATATATCATCAACATATCTAAACCATGGAATGATTCCAGGAGTTATTTTTGAAACAAATTTCTTTTCGAAGAATTCCATGTACAAGTTTGAAAGCAATGGCGATAAAGGATTCCCCATTGCCGTTCCAAAAGTCTGTAAATAATACTCATTATTAAAGGTAAATTTGCATTCTTTAATGCACAATTTAACAAGATTGACAATAATATCAGCAGAAAGAGGTAAAACATGGCTCATTAGTTCTCGAGCAAGATAATCGAGAATATCATCAACCGGTACCTTTGTAAACAAGGAACAAACGTCAAAACTTATTAACTTTACATCAGGAGTGACAGGAACACTATTCAATTTGTTAACTAATTCAAGAGAATTTGTCAAATGAGAAGAGGAAATAGTTCCTAACAATGGGGACAAGATTTTAGTAAGCCATTTGGAGTGCTTGTAAGAAATGGATCCCACAGAACTGATGATAGGTCTCATGGGATTGTTAGGTTTGTCTCATGGGATTTGCCCAAGTTGATGGTAAGGCCGGCTGTCAGGAGCTTGGAGAACGATCGTTGCAGCTGGAGCAGATGTTCTCTCCAGGTGTTGGTTGCCACAACGATGTCGTTCAAGTAGGCGTAGGTGTGATCTAGGCCGTGGATGACACGGTTGACAGCTCGCTGGAAGGTGGCCGGGGCGTTACACAGTCCAAAAGGAAGGGGTTCATATCTGTATAGGCCAAAAGGAGTGGTGAAGGCAGATATTTCCTTATCTCTCTCTGTCAGGCTGATTTGATAATAGCCCTTTAACAAATCAATTTGGGATAAATAATTTGCATTACCTACTGCGTCAAGGATATCATCTATACGTGGTAATGGATAAGCATCCTTGACGGTGACAAGGTTTAGTTTCCTATAATCGGTACAAAGGCGGACTTTACCGTGCGGTTTCGGCACCAAGATGCAGGGAGAGGCCCAAGGGGACTCGCAAGGGGTGGCCAGCCCATGATCCAGAAGGCACTGTACTTCAGCACGCATAACTTCTTTTTGTACCGGCTGATACGGTAGAAGGGTTGACGAATCGGCTGGTTATCAGGAAGCAGCTGGATGTAGTGCTGGACCATATTACACTCCTGGGGATCATCGCTGAACAACTTCTGATGTTCTTGAAGAACTTTGATGAGAGGAGCACTATTACAGTCCTGTAAATATTTAGGAAGATCATTAAGGATTTCCGAGTTGGAAATCTGGAGGAGAAGCAGGGAAGCAGAAGCAGGAGAAGCAGGGAAGCAGAAGCAGGAGAAGCAGGGAAGCAGCTTTCTGGAGGAGAAGCAGGGAAGGTCTCACTGTGGAGGTATGGATCTTTGAAAGTGGAGAGTGATATTAGCACAGTGGGGAGAATACCTTTATACTCTTTTAGAAGATTGACGTGGCACAACTGGGTCCTCCGCCGCCTATCTGGAGTCTCAAGAACGTAGTTGTGGTTGTTTCTGCACTCCTTGATGCGGTAGGGTCCTGAAAACTTATTTTACAATGGAGAACCTGGGATTGGAAAATATGCCAACACGAAGTCTCCTGGTTTAAATTTCCTGATTTTGCTGCGTTGGTCAAAATGAGTCTTCATCCTATCTTGAGCTTTCAATAAATTGTCATTAGCAAATTTACGTACTCTCTCTAGAATGTGCTTTAAGTTTTGAAGAAACTGGGGCACATGCTGAGGGTCACTGAAGGTGGCATTACGTAGAGAGTCTTAAAAAGCTTTAAGAGGAGTACGGCACTTACGTCCGTAGAGCATCTCATAAGGAGATACTCCTAGAGACTCATTTGGGAGACTTCTGAAAAAGCACATGATGATGTCAAGTTGTTTATCCCAGTCTTTCATGGTTTCATTGCAAAATTTCTTTAGGAGTGATTTTATCGTTTGGTGACTCCGTTCAAAAGAACCCTGTGAAGCAGGATGATAGGGGCTGGACAATACCTGAGTGATGTTGAATTCATCCAGTGTCTTCTTGAAGAGATCACTAGTGAAGTTGGTGCCACAGTCACTTTGAATCTCCCTAGGAAATCCATATTGGGTAAAGATCTTCAATAGTTGTTTTACCACCATAGCAGCCGTAATGTTCTTTACAGGAACTGCTATGGGAAATCTGGTGGTTGGACACAGGATGGTTAGTATATAAGCGTTGCCAGAACTGGAAGGATAAAGGACCAACACAGTCTATGATGAGTATGTGGAAAGGTTCCGCAGGCACTGGATAGGAATTAAAGGAGCTTTGGGAATCGGGATGTTAGGTTTTCCTGCCATCTGACATATATGACATGTTGCACATAACTTTTTACATCTTTAACCATACCTGGCCAGTAGTAGTCTTGTCTGATTCCGTGATAGGTTTTATTAAAACCATAGTGAGAAAGAGCTCCGTGGGCCAGGTGTAGAATATCGAGCCGTAGGCTGGTGGGAACCACTAGTTGTTCGACATTAGCCCAATCGTCATCCTCCGTTAGTTTACTGGGCCTGTACCTGCGGTAGAGCAACTGATTCTCTAGGAAGAACCCAGGAATACTGTCAGATTGAGTCTCGACCTGGAAGAATAATGGTGTTAATGAAGGATCCTCCCTCTGTAACTTACGGAACTCCAACATAGTAAGATTCGGTGGTAGATTCTGATGGTCTTGAGGGACAGCAGTTGCAGTAGAGTCAGCTGGTTGCGGTCGTGCAGCTTGCGCACGGGTTGTCACCAAAACCGGAGGAGAGACTTCATCACTTTTTTGGACCTCTGCTGGAACATACTTCAAGATGGGGTTGTCCACTACAGAGTCACATACCTGGGGTTTGTCCATGATGATCAGGTTGGAAGGTTGCATATCTTCGGCCAAGTCGATGCCCAGGAGAAGTTGTACCCCTGACATGGGAAAAGGCTTTTCCTTGATGGCGACTTGGACTTCACCGGTCACGAAAGGATAATCCAGGTGGACTCTGGCGAGTGGATACGGAGTGGTAGCAGTGAGGTCAGTGATAAAGACGGTTTCCCCAGTATAGGTGATGTTAGGCACAGCCGATTTCAATATTATTGACTGAAGAGCCGCTGTGTCCCTCAAGATCTTCAATTTGAAACGTCCCTCCGAATCTGTACTGTTGGTAGAGACAGTTCCAGGGTACAGGTGTTTGCTGAAGAGAGAAAGATCATTAACAGGAACACCAACAATCATCACAGGCTTACCGGACTTAGGAGGAGTCGGTTTGGGTTCAGGAGTTTCACTATTGCCTTTGTATTGGGCTTTCCCACATTTATCTATGGTATGTCCATAGAGCTTGCAATACTTACAATACAACTGAGAGCTCGCCTGATCGATACTCACTCTGTCATAACTAGACCAAGACTTCTTACTGGAAGGTGGGTCAGGTGTTAGCCGGTGTATAAGACTGTAGGTGTCAGTAGACTTTGAACATCTGATGTAGTCGGTTTCTTCTTTGTCTGCTAAGTATAAACGGATGGAAGGGGGAGAACGTCTAAAGAATTCCTCAACTAGAATGAGGTTGACGAGTTCTGAAAATGTAGAGACATGTGCTGCTTCCAGCCATTTCATGAAATATCTTTTCTTAGTATTGGCAAATTCTAAATAGGTGGTGGTACTTGCCTTTAGATAATCACGGAATTTTCGTCTGTAGCTTTCGGTGGAGAGAAGGTAGGCGTCTAAAACTGCTTGCTTCAGGGTCTGGTAGTTGTGGTATCTGTATATAGCTGAGATAGTCTTGGTAGTAAGGTTGATGTAAAGTCATTCCTGGTTACTGACTTTAATACTTATAAACGATTACATGACTAGAGCTCCCAAGCTTGGCAGGCGTCCTGTGCTTTGTTTACCTCCTCTCTCCGTGGCGTCCAGCCGCCGCACATAGAAAACGGATGGTACCATTTTCTGTGAACATGACATCCCTCCTTTTCTTTAAAAAGAATAAATACAGGATGTCTACCATGCTTGTAGCACAAAGCAAAGTTATTGACACAAAGTAAGTTATTAACATATCAAGAGATATTGCATACATTTAACATTAATTAAACACACAAAGAATTTAAACAACTTTACCACAAAGGATTTCAATGTTAAAAATACATATGCAATGTTAAACAAACATGAAAGAAACTGTAATACAAAGTTACAAAATATTGAATGAGAGATCTGCATTATTCAAACAATATTAAATTTAGTTTAGCATAACAAGTAAATACTTTGCATTACATAGGAACACAATTAATCATCATATCGTGTAGGGCGTTTAACATGACGTTTTGGACGAGAGTCCTTAAATACAAAATATCCCTCGATGAATTGTTTATCGAGTTATAACTCATTTTTTCTTTTTCTTTTGCACGACTTTGCACTTCATCATTTTCTACACTAGTTGGAATCACTTTGAAATAAGCCATATTACGTGTTATACTATGATCTCTATTACTCGCTGTTACCATAGTTCCTTTTACACTAATCACTTTATATGGTTTTGTATCATACGGCATATCTAGCTTTCCCTCTTTTTTCTTTTTAACGAGAACAGTATCTCCAACCTTTATGAATTGTTCCTTTGCACGTTGATCATGAGCAATTTTCATTTTGCCCTTGGCTAGTGCATCCTTCTGAGCGAGACGTTTATCCGTTACCTTGGCTGGCATGACAGGTAGTGCGATTCTCATAGGACGTCCAAATAAAAGTTCGCCAGGCGACTTGCCCAGTGTTCCATGCGGTGTTGCACGGTAGTTCCTGAGAAAAGCATACATAGCTTGTTTCCAGGATCGTCCTTCGGCATGAGCACAGCGTACAGCTTTCATGAGAGGTTGCATGAATCTCTCGACTTCTCCATTTGCTTGAGGATGTAGTGGCATCACACGGCGGTGTTTGAATCCAATATGCTCAGCAAAGTTGACAAAGTCTTGTCCATTAAATGGCGGTCCATTGTCCGTCTTGACAACTTCAGGAATGCCAAAGTTTGAAAAGATCTTGTCGAGTTTCGGGATGACAGCCTTTGCAGATGTGGAAGTGATGATTTCTACTTCTGGATAACGTGAGTGATCATCAATGACTACCATCAAGTACTCTCCAGTTGGTAGCGGTCCACAGAAGTCCATCGATACTTCCATCCATGGTGCAGCAGGTAGTGGTGAAGGTTGTAGAGGTGTTGGTCTTGAAGTATCCACTGCAGCTTGGCAAGGGACACAGGCATCATGCATGTCCTTAGCTTGACGATCAATGCCAGGAAACCACACCTTTTCTCGTAGCAGCTGTTTGGTCCTTACAAGACCTTGGTGTCCTTGATGTGCAAGCTTCAGAGCACGTTGCTGGAGAACAGCTGGAATGACGATACGAGTACCTCGCAGCACGGTGTCGCGTTGTTGCGTAACACTTAATTCTGTCTGGATGCGTTCAAGTGCTTTGAATGCATCTTGGTCAACTCCTGAGGGTGGGATGCGTGGAAACTTTTTCTTAGTCAATGCATCCACTGTTGCTTGCAGAGTTGGGTCCTCTAGGGTTGCAGTACGGATTTCATCAAGAGTGAGAGCCTTAGGGACTGCATCACAGGTTACAGAGTGTACATATTCCTCGGCAACTTGCTGATGCTTGGTGATGGTGAAACTGTTGGCAGGATGTCGACTGATGTAATCAGCGGGATTGCCTGCACCTGGCTTGTATTTCACCGTAAAGTTGTATGGTTGCAGACGAAGAGCCCATCTCTCAATGCGAGCTGGTGGTTTGGACTTTGGATTATTGAAGATGGTCTCCAACGGTTTGTGGTCAGTGACTATCGTGGTAAAGGGTGCACCAAGCAGATACACATAACACACACACCTAAACTTGTTAGCCCTGTGTTGGGCTAACACAGCACCTAAACCAACAGGACTAGCATCCACCGTTAACTCAGTGTCCATTGATGGATCAAAGTATGCAGCAGTCGCATTTTCTACTAGTGCATCTTTCACAGCATCAAATGCATTTTGCTCGACATCGCTCCAGTACCATGATGCATTTTTCTTCAGGAGCTCACGTAGAGGCTTCGTAATGGTAGCAAAATCTGGAATGAAGCGAGAACAGTAGTTTGCCATTCCCAGAAAACTATGTACTTCAGTGGATGTTGAAGGAGGTGCAGCATTCTTGATATCTGCAACTTTCTTAGGATCTGGAGACAGACCTTTGTCACTAAGTACATGTCCAAAGAATTCAATTTTATGTTGATTGAACTCACACTTTGCTCGGCTTAGCGTCAAATTCTTTTCTCGTAAGCGTTGCAATGTTGCACGAAGAGCTTTGTCGTGTTCAGCTTGGGTACGGCCATAAACAATGATGTCATCAGACATGTTGTCAGCATTAGGTATATCTTGCAATACCTGGCTGATGATGTGCTGGAATACTTCAGCAGCACTGTTAATACCAAAACTCAGGCGCTTGTACCTATACAGACCTCGATGTGTCGTAAACGTTGTGATGAATCGACTCTCATCATCAAGTTCAAGCTGATGATAGCCCTTGTTTAAATCTAACTTGCTGAATACAGTTGCACCATTCAAGCGGTAAATCATATCATCTACAGTGGGTGTAGGATGGCGTTCACGCATTATTGCCTTGTTGGGAACACGCATGTCTACACAAATGCGTATCTCATCTGGATTCTTCGGCTTTGGTGGAGTGACAATTGGGCTTACCCATGGTGTTGGGCCTGTTACCGGTTCAATGATATCTAGTTCTATCAGCCTATCCAGTTCGGCATCGACTTTCTTGCGAGTATGGAATGGTTGTCGGCGATGTGGTTGGGCAACTGGAATTACATCTGGGTTGATATGCAGATGTACCTTGCTATCAGTATAACAACCTATGGATTTAAACCGATCAGAAAATTCAGCAACAATAGCATCAACATTGTTTGCAGATTCCACTGCTACAGCATTAGAAAGCTGAAGTAGCCCCAATTTGGTTGAAGTCTTGTAACTGAGTAAAGACTCCTTTGCATTCCTAACAACATGGAATGTAGTAATGAGCATTGCATTCTTTGACTTAATCTCTGCAGTGAAAGTTCCAATCACTGGTAAGGCTACCTTTGAAGCATAGGCAGTGGCTTTGCCATTATAGTTTTCAAGCTTTGGGAACTGTTTTTTAAATTTTTCATAGTGGCACTCAGCAATGGTGTCAATGTTTGATCCAGTGTCAATGAGAATTTTGAGACAAATGCCAGCAATGTATACTATAGTCTCTGGGTTGTTTGGAAGATCATTCCATTTGTGATTGATTGTACTCCATAAATATAATCACATTCACTGTCATCTGAGACTGGTTGTAATGAAATGTTGTCTTGTATATTATTAACATTCTTGATTTGAGGTGCAATATTGTGTTTGCCACCTCGACTCCTATGACTTGATCCTCGTACATTGCTTTTATTTATTGATTGTGGTTTCTTTAGTGCGGAACGACACATAGCACCAAAATGATTTAGTTTTCTACACTCATAGCACTTCTTACCTTGTGCAGGACAAACATTATCTTGGTGTGGGTAGTCTCCTCCACAATTGTAACATTTATTATTGACAACCTCTGATGTGAGTCGTTGTGACTGCTTGAGTCTTGTTCCATGACTCCAGTTGTGATGTGGTTCTCGGCTCAATTTAATGTTAGGTTTGGCATGATATCTTCTATGATCATGGTGTACTCCCTGAACCTTACATACTTCATGACTGTTAGTAACAGTGGCAGAACCGTTGTTGGCACTGCACTCCATGGCACGAGCATCACGTGCAGCATCTTCCATTCGACGAGCCATATCCAGTATCTTGTTAAGAGAACTTTCATCATCAACAAGTTCTAGAGCTCTTCGACGAAGACGTGTAGATGTGCATGTTTCAATTATTTGCTGTTTGATTTCTTTGTCAACATCAGCAAACTCACAATGGGTTGCTAAACCCTGCAGACGTGTATGGTATTGATCAACAGTTTCATTAGAGAGTTGTTTTGCTCTCCTGAAATGCATAATTTCCATAGCAGTATTTTGCCTTGGTTTGAAATGCTCAGTTAATTTGGCCTTGGCAGTGTCATAATCTTTGGCACCACCAGTGTCTTTCAGTGTATCAAAGATGTCACAAACTCTATCACCTGCATAATGAAGCAGAAAGGCACGCTTTCTTTCAGCACTTTTGATGTCAGAAACTATCAACAAATTTTCAAACCTTTTAAGCCATTTGACCCACCTCTGTGACAGGTTTGTCTGGTCACAGTCAGGATCAATGCAGGAAACTGAGGTATATTTGCCATTTTTACTGAATAAATGTAAATTTATCACTTAAATGTTCCTCAGAATATATAACACTTACTGCACTGTATATGTTATTCAAGAATTCACTGTAATTACTTTAATTTTGCAAAGCACACAAGCATTTAATGCAAAAGTTCACAACAGTGCACAACACAGCAGCAACTGACTTCTTACCTAGCCCTTGTGTACATGTGTTGTTCCTACTCACAGCAACACAGCAGTTGTTAGCAGTGGTACAGCAGTTGTCAGCAGTTGGTACAGCAGTTGGCAGCAGTTGGTACAGCAGTTGCAGCAGTAGGCAGCAGTTGGTTACAGCAGTTGGTCACAGCGTGAAGAATTTTGTAGCACCAAGCGTCGTTTCGTAACCAAAACATCGGGTTGGTACACTGCATCAAAGCGTCGTTTCGTACACAGCGTCGGCACTCGCAGATTACTCAGTATACAGCTCAGGAGCACAGTTGGGTAGCACACAGCAGTGGCCAGCACACAGCAACGGTCAGCACGAAGCATGGGGTAGCATACAGCATCGGGTATGGTGCTCACAGC
>WNGS01068618.1:0-11718 GCA_020271785.1 Procambarus virginalis | reverse complement strand
TAGCGCCATCTGATTATCCGCACATTGATGGTGCTACATAGCCTTCCCGGTTTGGTGCCTTCTTTTGATAATTACTTACTTACTTCTCGTCATGGCCTCACTATTATTAGTATTTATTTGTTATCAAAGATAATCCAATGGATATATTTACAATTCAGTCGAAGTCATTCAGTCCTCTGGATATATTTACATTTGTATGATTGTTCTCTCCATGACAGCAGCAGCAACACACTGGGAAGTGTTGGTGTACCGCAGATGTCTGTACTGCAACTCCGGGGAGGCCAGCATCCAGCTGCTCCACAAAGTGACCTCGATCTCTCGTATGCTTCCCCGTAAAGATCTCTTCCAAGGTAAGCTGTTAACATCCCAAACTATATAATGCACCGGACTTAAAATTAAGTTCTCAGTGTTGCATTTCGTGAAGGCTGAGAATGCTTCACTAATGCATTAAACCGACAATCTAATAATTCAGTAATGCCTCATATAGAGCTTCAAATGGTTGAATGATGCTTCACGTTTGCCTTCCAGTGCTTCTCTGTTGATCAAGACCAGCGGTCGCCAACCTTACAGACGTCATAGACCACTAAATTCTTAATTTTAAATCCTGTGGATCAATAATATGATTTTTTTGTAAAGATTAATACATTTGTAAAAGAATGAACAAAGAACGTCGATTTTATTAATATGAAATGTACCTATTTAATATAACACAATTATAAATCCTTATTTAATTATAACAAAATTATAAGTGCTTATTTTATCGTAACAATTATATTTTAATGGATGTTTAATTGTAACAAAATTATTAAAGTTAGTTTAATTACTACAAAATAGTTGAAGCTTATTTAAGTACAGTATTACACACTTTAGTGTGACATTTGTTCCTGGTTGTTTGGAAGACGTTTATGGATTTTTGGCTTCAATGATGTTACTGCAAGATGGAGAGCCGTATTTATTTCAAGCCGAGGTTAATTTCTGTGACAGATGAAAATGTCTTTTGCACAAATATGTTGTTGAAAACTGAATCAAAATTTCCATTGCTTTGTCACTCAGCAATGAATATTCACCTTCTATGGAGAGCCAAATTTGAGATCTTGATAAGGATGATTGGATTTTAGCTTTGAGACTGTCGTCGGATGATATATTGATGAGTCTTTCTTTTACATTCATGCTAAAATTGCTATCTTTAATTTTCGATACAAATGGATCTATTATTCACATATTGCCATTTCTGGGATATTTTTTCTTTGGGTAATAACGAGCAAAAGATTCAGGCACTCCCTGAATCGTAACTCTTACTCTTGTTAACGAATGAGAGTGCAGCACAGTATCAGTAGCTGTGGAACCACTGACTTAAGAGATGGAAGCCGTTTGGCGAGCATGACAACGAGAATCAGTTAGAAGGAGATATTCACTCTCCTGAGCAACTGCACAACTACGATGCTTCAGTTGAGTGCCTGTTTTCTCGGGTATGCTTCTGCGATAAGGATCTGACAAACTTATGCTAGCAAGTCGTCTGTCGACAAAATGAATATAATCTTTTTGAAGGTAGAACTCATGACCTTGTCGATACATGCTACACACGGGTTTGGTCCTTGATACTAATTTTACAACAATGGGGAAACAATGCAATATCTTCAACAGTCATGGTGTACAAACCAAAGAGAATGTGACCAGGAAAAAGGATACTGTCAACAACTAGGCATGTTATAGATAGCGTGATATCTTTTAACTTGAGTGGGAGGTTAACTTCCACCTAACTTATACTTTATTTCGTGAGACACCATTCAAACAAGGTATGGGTGACTTTCTTACTGGAATAGGCTCCTTACTTGCAATATTTGAGCTGAAGGCTGACATTATTGATCTTGGCACCTGAGTCGACAAAGACTTTTAAAACTCTACCATGGACAATGGCAAATACGAGAGGACCATCACTTGAAACTGTACAGTTTACTACTTGTGACTTATGGTGCCTAGGTTGTCTGTGTCTGGTTTGGGTCAAATTCACTGTGGTTCTGTCAACATCTACAACTGGTCTAGTATCAGTGTCCTCCTCTGTCAAGTGTTCGAATCTATTTTGGGTAGCTACCGAGTACACAGGGAGGGCACTAGGACTGGCTAACTTGAATTGGTTAGAGGTTGGCTTTGGGGGTTTCCCAACGAAGTGGAGTGAACATTCAGAACTCCAGCATTCTGTGACCAAGTATTATAATTTGACCGATAAATTAGCTGAGCTGATTATTGTAGTTTTTGCTATTTCTGATAATGTCTTGGACGCTGTGCGCCTCGCCAAGACTGACCGTGGGAGCTATGAGGTGGGGATGTCCTTTGCTGAGCTCTACAATCTGCACTGTGTTGACCAACTTGTTTATGGTACTTAAAATATGGGGAGCCTATAGTTATTAAAATGACGAGGAGACCAAGACTCCTCCTTGTCTAGGGGGTGATAATCTAGGTGCGGACCTAGATCATCGCCAGGTGGTTGGTCTTTCCACTATGCCAAGATGAGGGAGCGGGTGATCGTGAACTCGAGTATCTCGGTAACTAATGAGGAGGAGAATTTGACTGTTGGCTACGACCATTGATGCGGTTCTGTGACCAAGATCCAGTATCAGTATCAGGGGGTTGCAACAGTTGGGCACTTGCAACAAGCAAGTTATTTTGGGAAGCTAAGTTGTCTGCAGCATTATTCATTGTCTCAAACACTTCACCAATTTCGTGCTATCCTAAATTTTGCTATTCTAGGATAGGTTTAGTGTGTTCTGGGGCAAAATGCATTAAAGTCCCAAATGCTATCATTATGGCCATTACCAGTGGAGTCAGTGTTTTGTTTTCATCCACCCATGATGAACTCAACATTGCAGTCTCTAAGGCATACAAATACTGGTTCAATCAGCTGGTAAATTTGAGATCTTGATAAGGATGATTGGATTTTGGAGGACTCACCAGGTTGCATTGTGGCATTAGCAATGTTCTTAACTAATCTGTACGAGTTCTGGTGACCTTTGTTAACGAAACGACGACGGAAAAAACCTTTGAATGTTTCCCATGACTGGAGACTGACAATAGCTTTCTCATCTATAACTACACAAGCATCACCTTTAGTAATGCCAATAGACGGCCTAGCGAATGCTAAATAAACAGCATCAGAAGGCTTGGAATAACGAGCTTTGGTCTTCGCTTCAACTATGCTAAGCCATGTTTCTAATAAGCGGGATTCACCAGCAAAAATCGGGATAACCATTTCCTGTGCAGAACACTGGACATTAGTACTAGTAACTGCTGCAGTTGAGTCAGAAGGAGTTGCAACAGTGGCAGGTATTGTCAACAGTGTGAAATTTATGTTTGATCGTAAATTATAATTAAGCACAATAGGCATGAAAAATTGAATGCATAAAACTAAAAACAATCAAAATATCAATCGTGGGTCAAGTAAATACATAGCTCAAAAAATAAAAATAAATTTAAATTGTAGTTAGTCAACAGAATAATTGTAAAACAAGCAAAATCGTGAATTAAATTAGCAATCTGGTATGGATATAACTTGAAATTCGATTTATGTATTTAACTGAACCAGGCTAAGCACAACAAATTAGATTATAAAAACTGGAAAGTGTAATTGCAATTTTCAAAAAAATAGTTCAACATTCAACATGTGGCAATGCAGGAAATATGGTTTTAGCACTAATACCAACTGGTAAAAACTAGACATAGGTATATGTGAGTAACGATTCAACGCGGCGGGGGATCGTATTCCAGGGACCTGCCCGAAACGCTACGCGTACTAGTGGCTGTACAAGAATGTAACAACTCTTGTATATATCTCAAAAAAAAAAAAAAAAAAAAAAAAAAAAAAAAAAAAAAAAAAAAAAAAAAAAAAAAAAAAAAAAAAAAAAAAAGTAACAGTTAAATGGAGAACATGCTATGGTAACATACAAATTTCAATACTGGAAACAAACTTTAATGTAAGGCCTGGAGAAATATACAAAAATTCTATTGTGCAAGTCCTTAACTGCTCGAAAAACAAGTATTTTTTACTTCTCTGAACATCAAATTTACTAATAACACTCTATGAACACAATTATTGCACAATAGGGTTGCAGTTGAAAGCAGAAAATTTTGAAATGACACAGGGAAGCTGTGTGTGAAGTGGGCTATCAACTCTAATATTTAACAAGTTACTGGAAGGTTAATGCATGTGATATGGTGGATACTATTATGTAAATCACTATTAAAACACGGCACAGTGAGCCTCATCTATCAGTTAATTATCTCGGGAGTGCAGAACATGAGAATCACCAGTACACAAAATAGGAGAAACGGCGTGAAGGAGTGTGACGTGGCACACGTGGAGTTTGTTTCATGTGGGGTGACGGCAGCGCAACTTGCGGCGGTGGCACGAAGCTTGGTTGGACCCCACAGTAGAGACGACGATATCTGAAAGACGACGATATTCCAGAGACGATGATATTGTGACGATGATGGTGAAGGAAGCACAGTTGTTTTGTGAGAGTGTTGGCAGTTCACTGCGGGGTGATGGAGCTAGTGCGGCGTGTGTGGTGGGGCTGGCGGCAGGCGGCATCACTATTCAAACGCTTGCATGCCGCCAATTATTCTTCAGATAACTGCACAACACATCCGTTGATAAGTTGAAATTTGAGACGACGATTGCAACAGCAGAAACAGTACAAGCAAACACACTCAAGACTGGTGGTTTGTGGCTTGTGGGTGGCGTGGAGGTCAAAAATTGGCGCGGAGGACCGAAAATGGCGCGGGAAATTCAAAATGGCTGACACGGGAAATTTCCTCTCCCCTCTCTGATGAAATAACGTTCTTGCTGCTAAATATTGTGCCTTACTTCTGAGAACGTTGACCTAGAGCAGTGGTTGATGGTAGGACCCCGGACTGGTACATATTGGTGAATATTGACGGTGCGTGGGTGGCGGGTGGCGTTGGCGGCTATGGACGGCGTGGCGGTGTGGGCACTTGAGTTTCTTGCTCAGGTAAAAAATTCTGAGTCCCACTGCTGCTACCAGTATTAGTTCTCGTTTGGTTGTTAACTGGAACTTGCTTAGGACTGGAGAGAATACAAACTGTCTTTGCTTCAAGGACTTTATTGATGTAAGTACGTAATGTATATTTATATATGCAGCGCACCCGAGGTCCTACCGTGACAAGGTCTGTGAGATAACTGAGGCCTACTTCAGAGAACGGGCACTGCCTCTCTGTGGGATGGCGTCATGGGCCTACTCGCCTCTGTGATTGGCTATACACCAACCGTCATATAATTTGAGGGATAACAGCTAAGTTTTCTTGCCTGTTTCTCACTCAATCTCTGTCTCTCTTTTTGTTTCTCTTCTCTTCCTGTCTCTCTCTCTCTCTCTTTCCGTCGCTCTTCGTCTGTGTCTCTTCATGTATGTCTCTTTCTGTGTCTTCCTTTCTCTCTCTATTATCTATCTTTCTATCTCCCACTCTCTCTCTCATTTTCTCATCTCAGTTCAATGAAGATATTACCTAGTAATTACAATAATTAAATACGCATCATTAACACTGTGACGATAATCTCTTCCAAGAGATTTAGCCTGCTCTTCCCTATATTCATCACGTTCCCAGCTACATTCAAGATACGTTCTACAGTAGCTTAAACGTATGTCAAGGCAGCCACACGCACCTGCATACCCCCCCCCCCAACTCCTGCACACCTCTTCTCAGCACCGACCCTTCAACTGCTGCACTCCAAGTATCAAACTACCGAGTTGTGGGTCTTCCTGCATTCTCATTGGCCATTCGAGAACACGCCACTTCAGCCCTGCACCAACCACGTTCCACGCCAAGGCGACGTCGGATTCGACTTGCAGTACCACCATCAGAATATCTTGTGCTCTTAAGCTGTAAACTACTAGTTGATTCACCTCGTGTGATCAAATAGCGGTTTATAGCTTGCGCATATATTCCCAGCACCATTTTTATATTGACCATTTTATATAATTCGTGTATGTCATTTATGTCCCATTGTTAACGTAAATTAGTAATTCTTCATTTTTATGTTAGTTCCTTTTCACTTGTTAAACTTGCACTTTTGCTCAGCCAAGGAATTGTCTTTATTTAACTTTGTTTTCTAGAGTAATTAAATTTCATTGTTTATATTTGTGTTTCGTGTGTCTTACCTTACCTTACCACAGACTATCAGACAAGCAGTCTCTTGTTTTTGTTTCTTATGTGTGACCAGGCATTGACATCTGCCAGTGGAAGACTGCCGAACACCATTTCCAACACTTTACCGTCACATATATTGGGGGCCTGTCCTAGGAGCTTCACTCAGGTATTGGTAATTGTGGTAAGCGTACTTGGCTTTCATTCCCTTGCTCTCAATATTTTCACTAATCACTTTTATTATTCATATGGTGCTGTGTATATTGTGCATTACGGGAGTAGCATATGGTGAGTGTGAGACAACTTTGGATTACGTGGTGACTGTAGGCCTCAGTCATACTCTTAATTGGTCGTCTCCCCCTCCGTGTTATTACCCGTGTTTAACATCTTTTGTCCCTCAGATATTTCTCATATTTTCGGCAGATCATCATATAGGTACCCTGGTACTGTGGTCTGTCTCCGGGTCAATAGCACCTAATTTCTGCAATCCGACTCTAGGAGGATAAAGAGGGCCATAGTTCCTCTCGCACGGACTTTTATTGACGAGTTGGGACCTCGCCAATAGTTCTCGTCACCAGTTGACACTCGCACCCCTACTCGTCGGTCAGAATTGATGGTACTTACTTAAGGTAGGGAATTAGCTTTCTTTCTTTGAGCACAAAGTTCGCTAATTCTGTAAGTACCATATTTAATTTCAGTGGGAAACTTGCTTATGTTCTATAGTGACTCGGCAAGGTATGCCTACATTTTTGGACTACCTAATTTACTTTGGAACCATTTAGTGTTTCACTTGTTTTTCGAAACTCAGTTTCAACTAATTAGTAGGATTTTCTTGCCCTTATCCTCCCACAGTGAGTACCGGGTACAAGATTTCCTGCGACCTTAATCATTTACCATCTTGAATTAACTTTAATTATTAACAATTTCACAGGATAGGTATCAGTTGCCACGTTTCCTGTTTCTGACATTCACCATATCATCACAGTATATTCGTGTCTCATTTATTTGCTATTTTCACCATGTTTCGTATGCAAGCTTTCCAGTCAGATCCAGAAGGTGAAATAGAGAACTTACGTCATGCTAAGAGGGTCGACTTGTTAACTCTTGCACATGAGTATCACCTAGAAGTTCCCCATGGAGCCAACAAGTATGAAGTACATAATCTACTATTGGATCATTTTTTGGAAGAAGGGATTATAGACTCTGATACTCACGAACAATACACTATTTCAGATAAGCATGATTGACAGCAATGAAGCTCAAACTAGAACTTGCTAAGATCGAGCGGAGCAACAACAGGAAGCAGCTGCAATCAGAGAGCGTGAAGCTGCCCTCAGGAAGGAGGAGCGAGAGCGTGAGGTGGCCCTCAAGGAACGAGAAGCCGCACTGCTTAAGGAACAACAAGAACGTGAGTGCCTATCAAGAGGAACGAGAAGCCGCACTGCTTAAGGAACAACAAGAACGTGAGTTGGCCCTATTCAAAGAGCGTGAAAAGTACAACTTGAAACAAGACGACACAACTAGAGATGCAACGCGAACACGACAAACGGCAAGCGGAAACGGCTCTAGAATGTCATGAAAGAGAACTCACGTTGGACACTACACACCAAGCTCAACGCCAGCAAGCTGCAGCTAGTCTTCCTCCAAGTTTCAATGTCTCCCATGCAAGTAAGTTAATGCCACCGTTCGTAGAAACGGAGGTTGATGTTTTTTTCACAACTTTGAGACCCTTGCTAATCAACTTAGTTGGCCTGACGACCAATGGGCTACCCTTCTCCGAGTACATCTAACAGGTAGAGCAGCAGTCACACTCAGCACTTTGGCATCTGAAAACGACTACACAACCCTGAAGCAAGCTGTGTTGGACGCCTACCTTCTCTCCACCGAAAGCTACCGACGAAAGTTCCGTGACTACGTAAAGGCAAGTACCACCACCTTCTTAGAATTTGCTAACACCAAACGGAGATATTTTATGAAATGGCTGGAGGCAGCACATGTCTCTACTTTTCCAGAACTCGTCAACCTCATGCTGGTTGAAGAATTCTTGAGGCGTGTACCTCCTCCTGTCCGCCTATACTTAGCAGATAAGGAAGAGACCGACTTGGTGAAATGCGCGAAGTCGGCTGACACTTACAGCCTCATCCACCGGCTGACACCAGAACCACCTACCAGTAAGAAGTCTTGGTACAGTTACGAGAAAGTGAGCCCAGATCAAGGTACCTCTCAACTGTACTGTAAGTATTGTCGACTCTATGGACATACCATAGAAAAATGTGGTAAGTCCCAATATAAAGGTACAGAATCTACTAAACCCAAACAGACTCCTCCTAAGTCCGGTAAGCCTGTAATGAATATTGGTGTTCATGTTAATGATCTTTCTCTCTTTAGCAAGCATCTGTATCCAGGAACTATCACTACCAACGGTTCAGATTCTGAGGGACGTTTTGGACTTAAGATCTTGAGGGACACAGCGGCTCTTCAATCGATCGTCTTGAAATCAGCTGTGCCCAACGTCGCCTACACAGGAGAGACTGTATTCATCACTGACCTTACTGCTACTACTCCTTATCCTCTCGCCAGAGTCCACCTGGATTGTCCCTTCGTGACCGGTGAAGTCCAAGTCGCCGTCAGGGAAAAGCCTTTTCCCATGCCTGGAGTGCAACTTCTCCTGGGCAACGACTTGGCAGAAGACCTGCAACCGACCAACCTGATCGTCAAGGACAAACCCCAGGTGGGTAACTCTGTGTTGGATAATCCGATTTTTAAGCATGTTCCAGCAAAGGTTCAAGAGAGTGATGAAGTTTCTCCTCCTGTTATGGTGACCACCCGTGCTCAAGCTGCACGACCACAGCCAGCTGACTCTACTACTACCGCTCCCTCAGACCCTTCGAAACTACCCCCTATCTGACCGCTTTGGAGTTCCGTAAGTTACAGAGGGAAGATCTTACCTTGACACCATTATTCTTTCAGGCTGAGACTCAATCCGACAGTATTCCTGGGTTCTTCTTGGAGAACGAGTTACTCTATCGCAGATACAGACCCAGTAAACTGAAGGAGGAGGACGATTGGGCAAACGTTGAACAACTAGTGATTCCTACCAGCCTGCGGCCCACGATTCTACACCTGGCCCACGGAGCACTATCACACTACGGGTTCAACAAGACTTACCATGGGATTCGTCAAGACTACTACTGGCCAGGTATGGTTAATGATGTCAAGCAACATGTCAAACTGTGCCACGTGTGTCAGATGGCAGGTAAACCGAATGTTTCTATCCCCAGAGCACCACTGACACCCATCCAGGTGCCTGAGGAACCTTTCCACAGACTTATTATTGACTGTGTTGGTCCCTTGCCTCGGACCAGTTCCGGCAACGCCTATATCTTAACCATCCTGTGTCCTACCACCAGATTCCCGATAGCAGTTCCAGTGAAAAACATTACGGCTGCTACAGTGGTGAAGAATTTATTAAAGATCTTCACCCAGTATGGATTTCCGAGGGAGATTCAGAGCGACTGTGGCACCAACTTCACCAGTGATCTCTTCAAACGGACTCTGGAGGAGTTCAACATCAAACAGGTACTGTCCAGCCCCTATCATCCTGCTTCACAGGGTTCTCTTGAACGTAGTCATCAGACTATCAAGGCACTCTAAAAAAGTTTGTAATGAGACCTCAAAGGATTGGGATAGGCAACTTGATCTCATCATGTGTATTTTCAGAAGTCTTCCCAACGAGTCACTAGGAGTATCTCCTTATGAGATGCTCTACGGACGTAAGTGCCGTACACCTCTCAAGGCTTTCAAGGATTCTCTACGTGATGCCACCTTCAGTGAGCATCAGAATGTGCCCCAGTTTCTCAAAACCTCCGACACATTCTAGAGAGGGTCCATTCCTTTGCCAGAAACAACCTACTGAAAGCCCAAGAGAGGATGAAGACTCGTTACGACCAGCACTGCCAAGTAAGGAAGTTTAAACCGGGAGACTTAGTTCTTGCCATTTCCCTATCCCAGGTTCTCCTTTACAAAACAGGGTTTCAGGACCCTACCGTGTTAAGGAGTGCCGGAATAACTACAACTACGTTCTCGAGACCCCCGATAGGCGGCGGAAGACCCAGCTGTGCCACATCAACTTGCTCAAACTCTCTTATGGTGTTCCTCCCACTGTGCTAACCAACTTCACCACCTTTACAGGTCCATACAGCCACAGTGAGACCTTCCCTGCTTCTCCTTCCGAAAGCACTGACACTGAGACAGCGCTTTCTAATCGGAAATCCTTACTGACATCATATCACTTTCAGGACAATAATAGCAACACTCCTATCTATCCATTATCTACCGTATTCTAATACTACTCTCGCCTCGCCAGATATCACCAAGTCTCCCATCTTCTTATCGACGCTAGTGGTACCGGCATAGGGGTGACCTGATACAACAAGGCGAAGAAATTCTACCTACCAACTACCAGAAACTACAACACGATCAAAAAGGAGCTACTCATCATCCTGAGGTAGCACTTTGCACCATACCTGCAAAGTTCTCGGTCCACTACCATCTACACGGACCACAACCATCTTCACTTCCTGCAGCCAGCCAACTCAGCCATCGACTACTTCCACCATGGGCTTGCTAGCTACAACATTTCAGCCTGGAGATTGCTACACCCAGAAGTCTGACTACATCATATCAGACCCTCTCCAGCATCACTGAGGTAGAGCCTGCTCAACCTCCCACTCTACCTCCGAGAACGTGACTTCATCGGAACCGCAGGCTTCGGGGGAGAGTTGTGACGATAATCTCTTTCAAGAGATTGAGCCTGCTCTTCCCTATATTCGTCACGTTCCCACTACATTCAAGATACGTTCTACAGTAGCTTAAACGTATGTCAAGGCAGCCACACGCACCTGCATACCCCCCCCCCCACTCCTGCACACCTCTTCTCAGCACCGACCCTTCAACTGCTGCACTTCAAGTATCAAACTACCGAGTGTGGGTCTTCCTGCATTCTCATTGGCCGTTCGAGAACACGCCACTTCAGCCCTGCACCAACCACGTTCCACGCCAAGGCGACGTCGGGGTCGACTTGCAGTACCACCATCAGAATATCTTGTGCTCTATGCTGAGAACACCTAGTTGATTCACCTCGTGTGATCAAATAGCAGTTGTTAGCTTGCTCATATATTCCCAGCACCATTTTTATATTGACCATTTTATATAATTCGTGTATGTCATTTATGTCCCATTGTTAACGTAAATTAGTAATTCTTCATTTTTATGTTAGTTCTTTTTCACTTGTTAAACTTGCACTTTTGCTCAGCCAAGGAATTGTCTTTATTTAACTTTGTTTTCGAGAGTAATTAAATTTCATTGTTTATATTGTGTTTCGTGTCTTACCTTACCTTACCACAGACTATCAGATAAGCAGTCTCTTGTTTTTGTTTCTTATGTGTGACCGCATTGACATCTGCCAGTGGAAGACTGCCGAACACCATTCCAACACTTTACCGTCACAATATATATATATATATAATATATATATATATATATATATATATATATATATAT
>WNGS01068612.1:0-17375 GCA_020271785.1 Procambarus virginalis | reverse complement strand
TCATATAGCTTCGGCTATCACTTCCTTTTGTCCGGTCGTGATGGTCAATCGGATTAAGGCGTCTTGTACATACCAGTTCTGTTGCTCCTGGCAGTATGGGTTCGAGTCACTTCTGGGGTGTGAGTTTTCAGTTGCATATAGTCCTGGGGACCATTCAGGCTTGTTCGCATTTGTGTTCCTCACGTGTGCCTCAAAGAATGAGGTAGTTTGATAAAATGCTATGCCCAAGATTACCATCTGAGTGCCGGTGGGAAGGTGGTTCATATAGCTTCGGCTATCACTTCCTTTTGTCCGGTCATGATAATCAAGCGGATTAAGGTGTCCTGTACATACCAGTTGCGTTGCTCCTGGCAGTATGGGTTCGAGTCATTTCTGGGGTGTGAGTTTTCAGTTGCATATAGTCCTGGAGAGCATTCAGGCTTGTTCGCATATGTGTTCCTCACGTGTGACCCAAAGATTTAAGTGATTTGAAGAAATGCTATGCCCAAGATTACCATCCGAGTGCCGGCAGGGAAGTGGTTCACATAGCTTTGGCTATCACTTCCTTTTGTCCGGTCGTGATGATCAAGCGGATTAAGGCGTCCTGTACATACCAGTTGCGTTGCTCTTGGCAGTATGGGTTCCAGTCACTTCTGGTGTATGAGTTTTCAGTTGCACGTAGTCCTGGGGACCATTCAGGCTTGTTCTCATATGTGTTCCTCACGTGTGACATAAAGATTGAAGTGATTTGATAAAATGCTATGCCCAAAATTACCATCCGAGTGCCGGCAGGGAAGTGGTTCATATAGCTTCAGCTATCACTTCCTTTTGTCCGGTCATGATAATCAAGCGGATTAAGGCGTCCTGTACATACCAGGTGCGTTGCTCCTGGCAGTATGGGTTCCAGTCACTTCTGGGGTGTGAGTTTTCAGTAGCATATTGTCCTGGGGACCATTCAGGCTTGTTTGCATTTGTGTTCCTCACGTGTGCTCCAAAGAATGAGGTGATTTGATGAAATGCTATGTCCAAAATTACGATCCGAGTGCCGGCGGGGAAGTGGTTCATATAGCTTCGGCTATCACTTCCTTTTGTCCGGTCGTGATGGTCAATTGGATTAAGGTGTCTTGTACATACCAGTTGCATTGCTCCTGGCAGTATGGGTTCGAGTCACTTCTGGGGTGTGAGTTGTCAGTTGCATATAGTCCTGGGGACCATTCAGGCTTGTTCACATTTGTGTTTCTCACGTGTGCCCCAAAGAATGAGGTGATTTGATAAAATGCTATGCCCAAGATTACCATCTGAGTGCCGGGGGGGGGGGGAAGTGGTTCATATAGCTTCGGCTATCACTTTCTTTTATCCGGTTGTGATGGTCAAGCAGATTAAGGCGTCAAGAACATACCATTTGCGTTGCTCCTGGCAGTATGGGTTTGAGTCACTTCTGGGGTGTGAGTTGTCAGTTGCATGTAGTCCTGGAGACCATTCAGGTTTGTTCGCATATGTGTTCCTCACGTGTGACCCAAAGATTGGAGTGATTTGATAAAATGCTATGCCCAAGATTACCATCCGAGTGCCGGCGGGGAAGTGGTTCACATAGCTTCGGCTATCACTTCCTTCTATCCGGTCGTGATGGTCAAGCGGATTAAGGCGTCCTGAACATACCAGTTGCATTGCTCGTGGCGGTATGGGTTCGAGTCACTTCTGGGGTGTGAGTTTTCAGTTGCATATAGTCCTGGGGACCATTCAAGGTTCTTCACATTTGTGTTCCTCACATGTGCCCCAAAGAATTAGGTGATTTGATAAAATTCTATGCCCAAGATTACCATCCGAGTGCCGGCGGGGAAGTGGTTCATATAGCTTGGGCTATCACTTCCTTTTGTCCGGTCGTAAAGGTCAAGCTGATTAAAGCGTCCTGTACATACCAGTTGCGTTGCTCCTGGCAGTATGGGTTCGAGTCATTTCTGGGGTGTGAACTTTCAGTTGCATATAGTCCTGCGGACCATTCAGGCTTGTTCACATTTGTGTTCCTCACGTGTGCCCCAAAGAATGAGGTGATTTGACAAAATGCTATGCCCAAGATTACCATCCGAGTGCCGGCGGGGAAGTGGTTCATATAGCTTCGGCTATCACTTCCTTTTGTCTGGTCGTGATGATCAAGCGGTTTAAGGCATCCTGTACATACCAGTTGCGTTGCTCCTGGCAGTATAGGTTCGAGTCACTTCTGGGGTGTGAGTTTTCAGTAGCATATAATCCTGGGTACCATTCATGCTTTTTCGCATTTGTGTTCCTCACGTGTGCCCCAAAGAATGAGGTGATTTGATGAAATGCTATGTCCAAAATTACGATCCGAGTGCCGGCGGGGAAGTGGTTCATATAGCTTACGCTATTACTTCCTTTTGTCCTGTCGTGATGGTCAATCGGATTAAGGTGTGATGGTCAATCGGGATTAATCGTACATTAATGTAATGTACGTTTAAGTTACGTTGTTGGGTTGATTAGATACACAGTGTTTAGTGAGTTTCATATATATTTAGTAGTCCTGGATACAGCAGTGTCATAGACGTTGAGACGAAGCCTGGAGCAGGGCAGAGAGCGGAGTGAGGCCGGAGCCGTATAGCTCTATGCGGGAGAGCGTGGCGGCTCGATTGGGAATTGCGAGTGTGTGAACTCGGGGAGCGATAGCGTTGTAACTGGATGCGGTCGTAGTCTGCTGTCTGCTCTGTGTCGAAGCTGTAGCGTCTTGGGTCGACTAGCACTGCCCAAGCCGAGTACTACATTCTTGACTGGAGATTGTACTGGTCTGCTGTTCTCACATCGCTGGGTTATATGGTGATTACACCTCAGCTCCCTCCAGCAAGGTGAGAAGAGTATTACCTGTAATTGGGGAAAGGATTGTAGCTTGTGTGATTAGTAATGCATTAAGATAATGAGATAATGGAGCGAGTATAAGGATTACTCGCTACAGATGTCAGGAAGGTGAGGGTCAGCGGAGATGGAGGCTTCTCTTCCCTGCCTCATGCACGCTGGCCTATCATCAGAAGCTGCTGTGGACAGTCAGACTTGGAAGAGAACACCGCAAGTTCGAGCCCCTGCTGAAGGAAGGTGTAAACAGACCTTGCTTAACGGTAGGTTCTATGGAGGCAGTGGAGTATCTTACCCAGCACGGATATGATGGAATTGTTATGGAAATACCGGAGGGGAACGAGAAGCTGACGAAGGTAATTATATATAAATACTCTCAGATTCTAGACCCCGAATTCATCCTCGACGACCAACGATTTGTGTGGGCCAAGCGTCACCTTATTAAAGGTGAAGCTAGGAATCAGGTGGTGGCTCTAGTGAGAGGTGAAGTTCCCGAGAGAGTGTTCATCACCGGGGCTGGCTACAGGCATGCAGCAAAGTATGTAGAAGAGCCCATAATATGCCTGAAATGCTGCAGATGGGGGCACAAATCCTGGAGATGTCAACATGATCCACGATGTCGATTCTGCGGAAAGTCTCGCCTCTCTAATGTGTGTAGAAGCAGACTTAATCTGGGTGAGAAAATAGTTCCCAGATGCTGCAGCTGTGGAGGTGTTCACAATACCAACTCGGCTGTGTGTAGCAAGAGGCCGAGTATGGATGTTCCCCGGCCGGTGAATGTTACAGAGCAAGCAAGAGCTCTTACCCAGACACCGGGAGCACAGCAAAACAGTCTGCCCCAAACAGCACCAGTGAACCGGACGAATGCGTGGGTAAAGGAGTCACCTTTACTTAGTCAGGCTCAAGCACCAAGCAGCCACGCCAACACTCAGGACTCCGGCAGTGACAGTATAACGGTGAGTGAAGTGGTTACTGGGGCTCAGAAAGAGGGCCATAATGGTATGGTCAAGGAGGTGTGGGCTGAACTAAGAAAAGTTGGTGAGTTCCTCCGATATCTTGGGCAGAGAATCGAGTCCATCGAGGCGAAATTAAACGTTCAGGAGGTCAAGGAAAATCACAAAACAGTCAAGGAAAGTCAGGATATAGTGGTTGAGGGCAATAATGAAATATTGAGTGATGAAATGAAGGAAAGTGAAGTGTGTGTGAATGATGGTAGTCGTAGTGAAAGGAAGAACCCTATAATTACACATACAATGAAGGAATCATTTGGGCCAATAATGGACGTCACAGGACTGAAAAAATCTCTTGAGAATCGCAATGTCGCTTTTACTGGTGAACTTGCGAGGAGGTGGGAGATGTTATACACGGTATGGCTATCATTTAGTGAACTTATTGGGGATGACTTAGACAGTGAATTGTTTAATAATGGATCACCCTAGACTGAAAGTGTTGTCATGGAATGTTAATGGTTTAAGAAACAGGGTTACAGATGTTCATTGTTATGTGATGGGAAATGATATTGATGTTGTAGCTCTCCAGGAGACAGGGGATAGGAATGAAGGCTTATTGAAATTAAATGGCTATAAAGGATTTCACCTCTTCGCCGCAAATAACATCAGAGGCACGTCGATTTATGTTAAGAACTCCATACCAGCAGAGTTAGTAGAACCGCCGTCAAAAACGCAAGGTATAGAGAGTGTCTGTGTTAAATTATCATTAAGGGAAGGGGAATTTATTGTAGTTAATTTGTATGTATCCAGGAACTGCTTCGACGCTATCTATCTACCTGACTGCATTTATACTAATCCTTCACTGGTCATTGGGGACCTTAATGCTCGGCACACAAGCCTTGGGACAGTGGGTAGTATTAATGCTAATGGGGTCAAGTGGTTACAGTTTCTACAAGATCATCCAGATACCTGTCTCTTGGGAAACAATGAACCAACTCACATCAGGGGAGGACGGCTTGACTATGCCTGCCTTTTAAACTCTCAGGGGATTATGGGGGAGGCTCGGGTTGTTCGGGAACTACTTAGTGACCACTTTGCCTTGAACGTTGAATTACCACTGGGGAAAAAACAAGTCCACTTTCAAAGGAAAAGGCTAAATATTAATAAAGATATGAAAAATTATTTTATTCAAAATATGGGAGATTGGTATCAACAATACACGCCGCTCTGCGTTGATAATTTTTACGAGGACATGATCGAGAACATAGAGAAATTAGTACAGAGGGAAAATAACGGGGGCAAGGGAAGCAAGACGCATGGACCTAAGAAATTTAAATATTCCAATGATCAGCAAGTTAAGGGGTGGGAGAGAATGCTACGGAGTGCACATAAAGAATGGTTAAAAAATGGAATGAGGGATGAAGAGAAAAATACAATGTTGGAAGTGGCTAGGGAATGCAGTCAGGTGAGGAAGGAGGCGCGGGACAGATACTGGCAAGACTTTGCGCAGTCCATTGGTAATACTAAGAACCTTAAAGACATATGGAGAGCAGTAAATAAAATCAGGGGTTGTAAGCCCAAATTCATTGCTCACTCAGATCCAGGGAAGGTTGCTAATGAGTTAGTAGATAAATGGGCTAGTGCTGCTGGTATGGAGTCCTTACCTGCAGACACGAGAGTCACCATTGAGTCATGGGAAAATATTAGAAATGGAGTAACTTTATGTGCCTTAAATACAAGATCTATAGCATGCACTGAGATAACTCACGATGAGCTACTGGATGCTATAAAAAGTGGCAGCTCTACTGCTCCGGGAAAAGATGGAGTAACGTATGACATTCTTAATTATTTAGCCGGTATGAAACCTAGTCCCTTACTTGATTTGTTTAATATGAGTTATAGAGAGGGAAAGTTACCAAGAAAATGGAAAGAGGCTGTCATCATTCCTATCCCTAAGTCAAACGGAGGCTACAGACCTGTCTCCTTAATATCCTGCTTTTGTAAAATGATGGAAAGGATTTTGTTAAATAGGCTACTCTACCTTGTAGGTGATAACATGTCCAGTAATCTCTTTGGTTTTATCAAAGGCAAAAGTACTGCAGATTGTCTCTTAAAGTGTTTGTCTAATGTGGATGACAATTGTAGAGTTTTTGTTGATCTGCAAGGAGCATTTGATAAAGCCAATGGGGAAGTAATCTTATACGAATTAGCCAATCTGGGAATAACAGGGAGATTGCTACACTGGATAAGGGATTATCTACAAGGCAGAAAAGGTCAGGTGTATTACCAGGGATACATGTCTGAGGAACGGATGTTTCAGTTAGGTACCCCACAAGGGGGAGTATTAAGTCCCACCTTATTCAATGTATTAATGAACAGATTAGCATCAGAGATGTATCCTCAGGGGTCACGACGATCACATATGCTGATGACATTCTTATACAAGGCACTTCTGGGAACAAAATTCAAACTGCTCTTAACATACTTGGTACAACCTGTCACAAGTTAGGCTTAGTTATAAATGCAGATAAAACCAAATATGAGTATAGGAAACGAAGAAATATAACACTTACTCTAAATGGTGTGGAACTGAGCCGTGTTCAGAAGTACAAGTATCTGGGCATGTATGTTGGATACACATGTGAGAGTAAAAAATGCTGAAATAAATCATATCAGCACCTTATGTAAAGCCCGTCTGCATCCTCTAAAAGCACTGGCTTTTTCTGGTAAAGGTGTGGGGTACCTATCTTGCGGATGTTATACATAAGCACTGTTCGGTCCCTGATAGACTACGCAGCACCCGTTTTGTCTTATACAGGCCAAGGCACACTTAAAAAAATAGAGCTGATACAGAACGAGGCTATGAGGATTATTCTTGGATGTCAAAGAAATGCAATGATTGAAATAATGAGAATGGAATTAAATTTACAGAGTGTGTGTGATAGAGTCCGTGACATTAACACTAGAGTATCTATTCGTTTCATGCGGAGAAAAGGAGGGGATAAGCTGTTTGAGAGCGTTCAGACCTGCTTGAGTGACGTACACACTTCAAGGAAACTGAGGGAGACACGCTACACGAGGGGACTAGCTCCTGACCTCAGGGAATACGATGTACTTGACTGCTGTAAACCCTCTCGACAGTGTAATATGTCTGCTCCCTGGAAAGTACAGAAAATAGACGTCGAAATTGTACCCCTCAAGGTGAAAAAGATTCATCATGAACCGGGACAATTACGGTGCTTGTATGGAAGCATGATATCTCGGTTACCAAGAGGCAACAGTTTACATGTATATTGCGACGGGTCAGTGGCGGAGGATGGCAGGGCAGGGTGTGGTGTCCTTAAAAACAAAACCAAAAAGTACTTAATTTCATCTTCTTAGTTTCCTACACTGAGCTTTATTTTTTGCTCTGTATCTAGTGTTACCCAATCTCCTAATTCTTATGTATTTAACCCAAACAACCTTATCATTGTGTTCATTGCTGTCTTCCTTTATGTGCTAGCCATTTGCTGTATTGTGCCTACCAAATTTTGTCAACTACCATTCAAGCTTTCATTGCAATCAATCTTAGCTACCTAAGTGCTTTATTATACTGTACCTACAATTTTCTCTCATCTTTTTTTTTTTTTCTTTTTTCTTTTCTTGCCATGTAACGGTTATCATTTCTTTTTTATAATTTTTGCTAGTATTTACCTACTAAAAATTTTCTTAGATTAAAGACCTGCCCGAAACGCTGCGCGTACTAGTGGCTTTACAAGATTGTAATTACCATATTATATATTCTCACATTCCCAATGTACCTTCTTGTATATGAATAAATAAAATAAAATAAAATAAAATAAAATAAGAAAATATACGGAGTTTGGGACTGTGGACAGGATAATTGAACTCCGGCTTAGTAATTATATATCATCCACACAAGCTGAACTGCAGGCCATTCTGGCGTGTTTGGAGGAAGTACGTCATGACGACAAAAATGTTTTTGTATTTGTCGATAGCCGAGGAGCACTGGAGTCCTTAAACAGTCGAAACCCAGTCTTCATCTCCATAGTTGAGGATTGTAAGAGAAGAATAACTGAGATACAGCTGAAAGGTCATAGTGTAAAATTCATGTGGATTCCATCTCATGTTGGAATAGTGTTCAACGAGGTGGCGGATGACTTGGCCAAACGTGCTACATCAAATCCACAAGTTGACATTGAATGTGAATTCACAATGAGACAAATAAGAAGCAAAATCAGAAATATTCAGGCACAGGCAGGAGTGGAGATGAGAGATATAATGTATGAAAGAAGTCAAACCATGCAACACTACATGTATGTGAGTCAAAACACTCATTTCACTTATGGTAAAAGGAGAAATGCTTGGAGTGACTCTGTGTACATGCGGCTCAGGCTAGGGTACAAATATTACTGGGAATATGGGATAGGTGTTCATGATAATGACACGAAGTGTAAACTATGTGGTATGTTAAGGTCTCACACCCTTGCCCATTATGTTCTTGATTGTCCGTTGATTAATGTATATAGAAACAATGAGATAAGGACTGTTGCTGAACAAATAGCCTGGATGTGTCACATCGGAAAGGTTGATGATATTCTTGAGAGATATGGCCCCTGCATAATTTAAATTAAGCGGGGGAATTCTGGGAGCGAGCAAAAACATATACGCAGCGCTCAGGAGAGCTGCGCGCGCCGTGGGGGGGGGCGCACATTTAAGCAAACGCACGAGCAGTTTCTCCCTCACTTCCACTCAGCTCTGCTATGCTTCACACGAAACACTTCTACTAAGCTCTGCTACACTCCACACGAAAAGAAGCCCGCAGAGCACAATATGGACCCACCACCAGCAGCTGCGGCCCCCGCTCTATTGGACCCGCCCCTTGGAGGCCCATCAACTTCCCAGAGCGACCCCCCTGGGGCGTCGGGCACGCAACAGGACCTCAGGTATGGCCCCTAGGTATGGCCCCGCCTGCGGTTCGCACGAGGAGCGTGGCCACCTCCTAGGCTAGGATTGTCCGTTAGCCGTGTGCCCAGCGGCATGTTCCGTGCCTTGCTGCTTTACTGGGCCCCTGTGCCCTTGTGGTCCTTGCCCCCCCCCCCCGGGCCTGTCCCCGCCTCCCCGGCCTCGTGCCCCAGCCGTGTTCCAGCTTCTACAGGCCCTGTTTGGGGGCCCAGTGCTGACGCCACAGCTGGCTGCGCCCTGCCTAGGCTGGAGGATACGGGGGGGTGGGCGGGCCCCCCGTGGCCCCTACAGTTCACGCGGGAACCTGGTCTGGCGGCCACCTCCCTGCTCGGGAACCAGCTGGTGGCCCAGCGGACGCTGGGGGACGCCCCGGCCCAGGTGTTGGTGTACACGCCTGGATGTCCCAGCATCGGCGTCCCTACAGGCGACGGGCCAGCTGCTGCTGCTCCAGCTTTGGGGGCAAGCTGGCGATCCAGCAGCAGACGCCTAGGACGGCCGCCTACAGCAGGGGACGCGGGGGGCTCTCCTGCTGGGCTCTGCGGCATAGGAGTGGAAGCTTGGTGCTCCTCCCTCCGCCTACACTGGCGGGCCAGCTGCTGCTGTTCCAGCTTTGGGGGCAAGCTGACGATCCAGCAGCAGACGCCTAGGACGGCCGAATACATCAGGGGACGCTGGGAGGCTCTCCTGCTGGGCTCTGCAGCATAGGAGTGGAAGCTTGGCGCTCCTCCCTCCGCCTGTGCTCCTCCCTCCACCTACACTGGCGGGCCAGCTGCTGCTGTTCCAGCTTTGGGGGCAAGCTGACGATCCAGCAGCAGACGTCTAGGACGGCCGAATACAGCAGGGGACGCTGGGAGGCTCTCCTGCTGGGCTCTGCAGCATAGGAGTGGAAGCTTGGCGCTCCTCCCTCCGCCTCCACACTTGGTGCTCCTCCCTCCGTCTCCACCCCGTCCCTAGGGGTGCAGTTGGCCTCCGCTCTGCGCCGGAGGAGAGGACGTTCGTTTGTGCCTTCCCTACGTCCGCTTCTGAAGGAAGTATCGTGTTTTCGTTGCCTGGGGTCCGCTCTCGCTCCCTCTTCGGTGTTGGTGACTTTACCTTTCTTCTTATTTTAATTGTCTTTCCCCTGCTGCGTTTTCTTGCCCCTTTTTATTTATTCCTTTCTTTCGTTCAGTCTTACTTTAGGCAGTCTTGGTCCATTTCTTTCTACTATTTCTTTATTTAGCTGTTCCACTTCTCTTCGATTCTTTATTTCCGTTTGTTCGTTAATTTCTGTTAATTTCTTATGTCATTATTCTGTTACTGTTGCTCATTTAGTCGTTTCTTTATTTTAGCCTTCAGTTCTTTCCTTAATTTCTTTTCATCCTTATCCTGGGATCTGCTACTTTTTTCTTTTTTTTCTCCGTTATTCTTGTTATTTATTTCTCAGTTTTCTTTTGTCCCCCTGGTTCCCCTGCTCTTCATTTCGTTTATGTACTATCTTTCCGTTCTATTCGTTATTCTCTCGTCTTTTTCCCTTCTTTAGGGGTTATCTTTAATTTCTATTTAATTTTTCCAGTTATTTTGTCTTCTCTTGTTTGTCCTGTTCTCATTTGTCCGCTTTTACCGTTAGGCAGTCTTGGTTCTTTTCTTTGCTACTATTTCTTTATTTAGCTGCTCCACTTCTCTTCGATTCTTCTTTTCCGTTTATTCATTATTTTACGTTTTCTTGTGCCGTTTTTCTGGTTGTCTGCTGCTCTTTTAGTTGTTTCTTTAATTTATCCTTCAGTTTCCTTAATTTCTTTTCGTCCTTCTTCAGGGATCTGCTAATTTATTCATTTATCTTCCCCGTTATTCTTGTATTTACTGCTAAGTTTTTCTTTCATCCTCCCTGGTTCTCCCGCTCTTCTTCTTTTCGTTTTGTTATATTTCCGTTTTACTCGTTATTTTTCTCATCTTATTCCACTGCTTTAGGCGTTCTTTTTTTTTTTTTTTTACTTGCCTTGCCTTACTTGCCTACATATTTTGTGTTACTGCCTCCCCCCCCCCTTTTTTCGCTGTCTCTGCCTTTTATTTTCTTATTGGGTACTTTTGTCCTGGCTTTAAATTTAGTTTTTTACTTTATTTATAATTTTAGTTCTTTATTAGTTAATATTTAATTTGTTTTTAAAGTTTATTAATTAATTAATGTTTTCTATAAATTTATTTTAGTTACCAGTGTTTATTTACTATTTAATTTTATGCATTATTTATTTTATTCTCTTATTTCTCGTTCCGTGTTATGCCTACACTTTTCGCTTTCTCCGCCTATTCATTAATTTGTCAAGTTTACTTATGTTCTTTTTCTGTTTACTGTTACTCTTCATTATTTACTTACTTTATTTATCTTCCTTATGCCTTTATTTCTGCTCGTCCGCTACCCACTTTTGCTTTTATTTATTCCTTCCATTTTGTACGTTTATTATTCTACTTACTTCTTATGCCCTTATCCTTATTTTATTCTTAGTTTTCTTACGTACAGGTTTTAATTTTAATTCTATGGTTATCTTTCGCTCTCTAATTAATGTTGTTTAATTATGTTTTGTCTAATTTAAAGTTATACTAGTTAAGGTTTCGTTAAATTTATTTAGTTTCCCGCATTTATGTTCTTTATTTTATGTGTCACATTATGTTTATTTTACTTATTTCCGGTTCTGTGTTAATGCCTCATTTGTTGGTTTCCCCGGCTAGTCAGTAAATTTGTTAAGTTTACTTTTGTCCTTATACTGTCCTGGCTTTTAATTTAGTTTAGTTACTATATTTATTTTAGTTCTTTATTTGTCTAATTTTATGTTTATTTTGAAGTTTTAACTATTTAAGGTTTATTTATAAATTTATTTAGTTTCCCGAGTTTATTTACTGTATTTTATTTACACTTTATTTATTTTATTTTACTTATTTCCGGTTCTGTGTTTGCTTACAATTTTCGTTTTCTCCGTCAATGCTTACTTTCGTTAAGTTTACTTTGTCCTTCTTCCATTTTACTGTCCACTTCGTTATTCATTTCCTTTATACAATCTTATACTTATCTTTCCTTTATACGATCTTATACAATCAGCTGCTAAGCAAAAAACCAACCTCTATATAAATGAGTGTCTTACAAAGCAGCGTGGATCCCTCCTCTTCAGGCTGCGTCAAATTCGCAAACGGAACCCTGGTCTTATCAAGCAGTGTTACACTAGGAATGGAACGATCATTGCTAAGAAGGAAAGTGCAGGAAAAAGATATGAAATAAAGTGTGACCAACAACTACTGGCCTTCTTTAGTGATTGTGGTATATCGGAAAACCTGAACCCGACCAATGCCAGTACTTAAAATAACTCATTCAGTGCCTGAGCCTAACCTAACTTAATCTAACTTTGTCCAAGGTGCTGTCTCTGCATTACCATTTACCTAATGTTCTCTCATTCATATGATCTTCTAAATAATCCGTCAAGTCTCCATGCACTTATCCAAGCATCTACCTCAGTATCATTGTAAAATTTTGCTCTTAAATCTAATCTTACCCTATTTTTGAAATTTAAATTTAATTGTATTGACCGCTTTAATTTTATTTTTTGTTTATTTTACTTTGACTTTCCTGGGTTACTGCCTCCGTTTTATCTGTTCCCCGTGGCATATACATATGAGTTTGTTTCTTTGTCCTTAAGCAGTTCCTGTTCCACATTCTTTCGTTTGCCTATTTTCCGTTTATTCGACATTTGTTTTATTTCAGTCTTACATTTGTCATGGACTGCTCTCAGTTTTCACTTAGTGCTACGTTTCGTATTGCTGTGTTATTTGTAATTGTTTACTTTTTGTGACCGCTTATGCATTTTTTTTTTTCTTACTTATGCCCTCTTTCGGTTCCTGCCCCATTTATTCATTTCTCCTGCTTTGCACGCTGTCTCTGCTTCTCATTTCCATATTGGGTACTTTTGTCCGGGCTTAAAAATTTAGTTTATTTACTTTATTTATAATTTTAGTACTTTACTTAGTTAATGTTTAATTTGTTTTAAGTTTATTATTTAATTAATGTTTTCTATAAAGTTATTTTAGTTTCCAGAGTTTATTTCCTATTTAATTTTACGCATTATTTATTTTATTCTCTTATTTCTCGTTCCGTGTTATGCCACTCTCGCTTTCTCCGCCTATTCTTTATTTTGTCAAGTTTACTTTGTCCTCTGCCTGTTTACTGTTACTCTTCATTATTTACTTACTTTATTTATCTGCCTTTCTTTCTGCTCGTCCGCTACCCACTTTTGCTTTTATTTATTCATTCCGTTTTGTACGTTTATTATTCTACCTACTTCTTTCGCCCTTATCCTTATTTTATTATTAGTTTTCTTACGTACAGGTTAATTTTAATTCTAAGGTTTCTTTCGCTCTCTAATTATTTTTGTTTAATTATGTTTTGCCTAATTTAAAGTTATACTAGTTAAGGTTTAGTTAAATTTATTTAGTTTCCCGCATTTAAGTTATTTATTTTATGTGTCACATTGTTTATTTTACTTATTTCCGCTTCTGTTTATTATTCTACTTACTTCTTTCGCCCTTATCCTTATTTTATTATTAGTTTTCTTACGTACAGGTTAATTTTAATTCTAAGGTTTCTTTCGCTCTCTAATTAATTTTGTTTAATTATGTTTTGCCTAATTTAAAGTTATACTAGTTAAGGTTTAGTTAAATTTATTTAGTTTCCCGCATTTAAGTTATTTATTTTATGTGTCACATTGTTTATTTTACTTATTTCCGCTTCTGTGTCAACGCCTCTTTTGTCGGTTTCCCCGGCTAGTCAGTAACTTTGTATTTAGTTACTATATTCATTTTAGTTCCTTTTGTCTAATTTTATGTTTATTTGGAAGTTTTAACTATTTAAGGGTCATTTATAAATTTATTTAGTTCCCGTGTTTATTTACTGTATTTTATGTGCACATTATTTATTTTATTTACTTATTTTCCGGTTCTGTGTTTGCTTACAATGTTCGTTTTCTCCGTCAATCCTTACTTTCGTTAAGTTTACTTTGTCCTTATTCCATTTTACTGTTACACTTCGTTATCCTTTTCCTTTATTTAATTTACTTTTGCCTTTATTTCTGCTAGCCCGCTACCCTCTTCTGCGTTTATTTATTTATCATTCCGTTTTACGTTATTTACTCTATTTACTTCTTATGCCCTTATCCCGTTTTGCTGTTAGTTTCTTATGTTCGGGCTTTAAATTTTAGTTTATTTACTACATTTATTTAGTTCTTTACTTAATTAATGTATTTTGTTTTGTTTTGCAGTTTTAACTACTTAAGGTTTATTTATAAATTTATTTTAGTTTCCAGAGTTTATTTACTTTAATTTATTTACACTTTATTTTATTTACTTATTTCTGGTTCTGTGCTATCGCCTACTTTTTGCTTTCCAGGCTACTCTTATTTTGTTAAGTTTCTTATGTCCTTACCCCGTTTTACTGTTACACTTCGTTCCTTTTTTACTTTATTTAATTTCCTTTTGCTTATACTTCCGCTCGGGACGCATTTATGCGTTTATTTATCATTCGTTCTTACGTTTATTCTACTTACTTCTTATGCCCTTTCCATTTTAATTTTAGTTTATGTCCTGGCTTTTATTCTCAGTTTTACTTCTTTAAATTTTAGTTCATTATTCATTGTCGGATCGCTTAGTTTATTTTATAAATTTCATTAACTAATTAAGGTTTATTTATACTTTCATTGTAGTTCCCCGAGTTTACTTACTTTATTTATTTTACATTTATTTATTTTACTTTCCTCTGGTTCAGTGTTATATTTTTTTTTTTTTTTTTTTTCGCTTCCTCCGTCTTCCATTAATTTGGTTATGCTAAGTTGCCATTTCATCTATTGTTTCTCTGTTATTTATTTACGTTATTTAAGTTACTTTTGCTTTTTCATCGCGTCCGTTCCCACTTTTGCGTTTATTTAATTTCTTTCCGTTTTGCATGACTTGTTTACAGGGCTAAAAGTTACTTGTTTGCATGCCTAAGCCTTGTTTCACTTACTGTCCTGCTATGGCCGCCCGCTCATTTTGCCACTATCCGCAGTACGGAGACGCTGGCCCCCCACCCACCCGAGGTGAAGAAGAGGACAAGGACGGCGTCAACACGAGGTCGGCGACGAAGGGCTGCTAGGAAGCAACCGCCCAGGACAAGGACGAAACCCGCCCGCTTCGCCTCCTCCTCAGAGGCCTCTTCGGGAGGCTCTGACTCGGACGGCGACCATATACTCGATGCCCATCCAAACGGAATTGCGCGGGGGGCGTGGCTGACCCCCCTCCCAACTTTCGGACGCCGACTGGGCAATGCTGAGGACGCTCATTGCTCAGGCCCGGGGCCCCCCTCCGAATCGAGACGGCAGCAGACTACGAACCCCGGCGGAGCGGACAACACGGACGCCCTCACGGACCGGCCTACACGCACCGCTTCCCCCCCTGCGCGCCGACCACGGTCAAGGGCAAGGAGCCGCACGTCAAGGCGGCGACACAGCTCTTCCAGCACGTCCTCCAACGGTGAGTACCGCCGAGAGAGCTTGTTCCCCACTACCCCTAGTCCTTGGGGGCACAGCCCTGGGGGACGCGAGGCAACACCGTCACCATGCTAGGCGAGCACGTCCCACTGGCCCTAAGAGAGAAAGTCTGGGCAAACAAGTACATCGACTTGCGCGAGCTGCTGGCTTACGAACGCGATGCCAGGCCTTCGGAGACACGCCATGCCACTCTCTCGGAGACCCAGTTATCCACTAAGAACTTGCCGCCTCTGACGCCGGAGCAGTGGGGGCACGGTTTCGACATCTTCGCTTCAATCTACCTGGAGCGACATCCCGCCGAGGGCCGGGCGCTTTTCACTTACGTCCGCTACGTGAAGTCCATGAAGCGCAACCTCTGCGGCGACTGGATGTGGTATGACGAGGCATTCAGGTGGGACAAGGAGAGGTCGGGCTGCCCTTGGACCGCGCTAAGGCTCGACCTGGAGATTCGGTCGGTACAACGTGCAGCGCAGGAGCGAATACAGGTGGCGCCTCGCGCCGCCGCCTACCCAGCGGAACGTTCACTCTCGCTACTGCCCGGCCTACGGACTACCGCCGGGATACTGCTACGCCTTCCACGCAACCGGAGCAGGCTGCTCCGTCCCCTCATGCACTTTCAAGCACTACTACTGCCCGCGTTGCCACAAGCGACATCCTGCCTACTGCCCGTGCCCCCAGGCCAAGCCTCGAGTCGCCGCCGCCAAGGAGAATCGTCCCCATCGCCTCGCTCAGGACAGGAGAGAAGTCTAACGCGGGAAAATACAGGCTCCTGCACAACCTCAGCCACCCCTATACCTCCGAGAGCGTGAACGCCACATCCCGCGGGAAAAGACAACTGTGACCTACCAGTCCATCAACGACGCGGTGGCCTTGGTGGTCAGACGCTCGCCGGGGGCGCATCTGGCAAAATGCGACATAGCAGAGGCTTTCAGGATCGTCCCGGTCAACCCCAGCGACTACCACCTACTCGGCTTCGCCTACGGAGGGCGGTACTACCATGAAAAAATGCTCAGCATGGGGGCGGCACCTTCCTGCAGGATCTTCGAGACTTCTCCGACGCCCTGCAATGGATCCTTGCAGAGAAGTTCGGCGTGCGGATGTCGTAAAGGTGCTAGACGACTTCCTCTTCGTGAGTTCTACCTACAACGAGTGCTTGCGGAGCCTGCGGTGTTCATTGCCCTCTGTGAGCGCCTAGGCGTACATACTATCTATAAAGTGTTCTACTAAGACTACATTTCTGAGTGCGGTATGTTTCGGCTTTAGCCGAGCGAATCCATTTATCAAACAATCTAATTTGCTCATTGGCAAATTCAGTGAACGGTTGGTTGTGAGTGGGCCTAAGGTTGCGATAAGTTTGGCGGTGAGCTTCAGGAGTAATTTCGTACGCCCTCAAAATTCTTTCCCTGACTTCATCATATACAAAACACTCGTCGTCAGGCATATTAATAAAATATCTTGTGCTTTACCCCTAAGCCGCCCCTGCAATTTTCACCCACTTTTCCCTTGGCCAGTTCATGGACATGGCTAGTCTCTGAAAATGGTTAAAAAATCTTTCAGGGTCTGACTCTGAAAATTCAGGCAGTTGTGTTTTTTATCAGAATGTCTGGAGTTCGAGTCCCCAGTAGGTGGTGGTACTTCTTGCCGCCTCATTTTTGAGCCTTTGCTCTTCCACTTTAGCATTTTGTTCTTCTCACTACTCTGCCTCTTGCTCTGCCAGTCTTAACTTGGCTAGTGTTAATTCTAATTCTATATTTCTACTAGCTGCACTTTCCCCTGAATTGGGCTCGCATAAAATTGTATCACTTGGCACTAGTTCCTGGTCTATACAATGCCGTAAAATTTCATTCATCAAAGTCCACTTTCTATCTGCGTCATTTAATCTAGGCCAAATTCCTTGCCTACCAATATTAAATTTGCTTTGTTGAGCTTCTTTATCTCTATCACTGAAGGGTTCATTGCCAGTCTCTGCATTTCAGATGACATGACTAAAAATTTTAGCTCCTAGCCACAGAAAAAATTAAAATTTAAAAAATTGGAAAAAACAAAAACTTGCACGGCCCCTAACACAAGGCCACACTAACCT
>WNGS01068610.1:0-13041 GCA_020271785.1 Procambarus virginalis | reverse complement strand
CTTGGTGCATCTGTGTAATTCTGAAGTTGTTAAGCTGGTGTTAAAGTTAGGATAAACGTACATTTGTAGGTGAGATGTTCTTGATCGCAGAACAAGCACCTCTCTCTCTGACTGAATTTGTCCTTTTAGTAGAACATCAGTTGCAGTGTCAGAGAGAGATACAGTATAAGTACCTACACTACTACTCCCCTTTCCCGTGGATGGAGTAGTCTTAGGCTTAGATTATTGGATTATTCAAAGTCAATTTAGGTTTGACTGAGATGTCAATGTAGGTAATTTAGACTCAGGTTTAATCTATCATGAGTCTTCAACCTGTTACTGTTATTCTCAGCCCCTCGAATATTTGCTCGAGAGTGAGAAACTCAGTTTATAATGTGAACATATTTCTGCTAGGATAATTTGAGTAATTTCCTCTGCAAAAGTAACTTCATTGAACATTCTGAAGCTGGTACATCAACTTAGTACCTAAGGCTTTCACTAGAGACTTGCTTCTAACCTGAAGCTTTGAAGTGAGTCTGGTCTGTTATTGGTGCATTCAGATCTAGAAATTGGTAATAAAGGTTAGCTATACTTAACTCCTGATTGCAATAATTCAACTTCAGCAGTTTGATAGCTTCACATAATTACTCTCAGTGAGAGCTAAGTTATTATAACCTTTTAGCTTCCTTTGAGACGACTAATCAGTATGAAAATTAGAAATTGGGCAAGATAAGACCTGTATGGATATGAACTTCAAATGAAGTCCAAAATGTGTCCCAATTTCTTCATCCAGCCCTGCAAATGTAGGCAAGTCTAAAGTAGGTAGACGAACCTCAGGTATTGATTACTGGATTGAGACATAGTAGAATTTGTATTGGGTTGATGGTTTACTATACTGGATAGTACATCAAATTATCTTGAGTCTCTTCGTGTTGTGAAATTTGCTACAATTGATCTAATTCCTCTAGATCAGTTTCAGTAGCATTCAGTGAGTTAAGATAAGACTGACTTGCTGATTTAACTTGATCAAACTTAAGATTAGCTACTCTCACTGATGATTCTAGTAGATAGTAATCAATGGGAGTTGCCTTGGACAAGTCATCAGACTTATTGATTAGTCTAGTTAAATGGCCTTTGAGGCCAATATAGGTTCTCCTAATTGCTCAGGAGTAGCCATGTTAGCTTTAAGTCAAATTTCATAGGACTTGACTGAATATTACTAATGAAGCTGGAATACTTGTTCATTAGTTGATAATTATATTGAGTATAGCCTGAGTCTGGCTAAATTAAACTCTACCTCACTTTGAGGTTAAATGTCCCTACCTAACAAGTATATAGCTAAAGATTTTGAGTGGTGTCTGCATGTCACCATTAACTTTCGTCCGGCTAGCCCATCATTATCACCATTAGATGTAATGGTGATCATACAGCAACACTCAAAACCACACACAAAATAATGAATACACAAATAATTGATATGGAAGCACTCTAATCAGAGTTACTGTAATGTTGAATCCCACCCTTGCTAGGGTCAGCACAAAAATGTATAATGTATGTACTACTCATTAGTACAGGACTAATTGTAAGAATTTCTTGGATTGTATCCAGTTCTAAGAGACCAAATGTTGTTTAGGTTTCTGAGAACGGATACAGTTTAATGGTAATTGGTATGTATCCAGTTCGATAAAACCAAAATGTTGTTTCAGTCTGAGAACTGATATGGTTAATATTAATGATATTTATCCGGTTCGAAAAGGACCAAAAATGTTGTTTTGGTGCTTGAGAACCGATATAGTGAAATATTAATTGGTATCCGGTTCGAAGAGACCAAAATGTTGTTTGGTGCTTGAGAACCGATATAGTAAAATATTAATTGGTATCCGGTTCGAAGAGACCAAAATGTTGGGTATCTGGGGCTTGAACTCAGAAAATAAATTATTTGATTATTATATTAAAATAAATCGAAGGACCACCCGCTTTTGAGAAAAGAGGGAAAACAAATAAAATTGATTATTAGAATGACACCAGAGAACCAGTGTCTATGGAAAATCATTCAATAGATATTCACTTGAAAATAATGAAGACTGTAATTATTAATTAAAGCCAAAGCCTCAAATATCAACATTGGGGGGTTATTTCTAGAAATTCATATATATCTAGGAACCAGTGTGGTTCGTCACTAGTTCATTATGGCATTGGTATTATGGTAAATCTAACTACAACATATGTAAATATATGGTAATCAAATTATATTCATTTAAGATCATATTAATTATAGAAGCAATAATTAAATTGAATAAATTTATAAGAAAAATGGGTCTTAGCTGTAAGACGATTTCTAACGCCAGTTCATCATTCGTCCTCGTGATCACAGAATCCCCATAGAGAAATAACTCGAGGTAAATAACACGATCGATGAGAATCTTGCTGGCGTCTAAAATACACGCTGTAATACAAGAAATATAAAGTAGCAATTGACTAGACTACAAAATTGTGCTCATATATTCATGAAGCTGAACTGAGTGATAAATATTACTAACGTTTGATTGTTATTAATTTCTCGTCATAACGACAAACTACTCACTAAGGCACTAACTACTCAGATGCATCCGATTAGAAAGAAAAACCTGTGAGCGTAACCGAGTACTAAGGTTTGCCGAGATGAGCGTCTGCTGGACTCAGTGTTCACTGCCGTGCACACTTATTTACGGCCCGGATGGTAATTGTAGACGCTGGGTTCACTGTTGAGGCACTAGAGAACACTGGCAAGTAAATTCCACTTATTAACTGAGTGTCGACGTAATTCTTATCGACAAGAATTCTCAATTAATGCCATGTGCTCCACCACGTTGTCTCGTGTGCGTGCCTTGTTGATGTAGTAATAATGGCGTCTCTGCCCTCCCTCTCCCCGCTCTCGCATTCACCACGGAAATTATTAAACACAAGTTATTCCTTTCCGCGCAATTATGGATGAAATGCGATAATATGAACTGGGTTGAAATTATAGGGAATTAATAATTATAATATTCTCGATAAATGATCTCTAGCGAGAAATGGAGATAGTATTTATACTTCTCCAGAGCATTCGATCGTAACAGAATAAAAACTGTTACTGAATAATTTCAATTAATAACTCTTGATTTACATTATCAGGAGTAATATTATCAGCAATATGCTCAGATTAATTTATTAACACTATGGTTAGTGGTGTTAAGAGCTACTACAATTAGTAAGTTAATAGTAATTTATCATAACATAATAATGGATGATAAGTGTTGGAAATTTCCAACAATGTACTCTCATAAACCAAATGTACCTTCTTGTATATAAATAAATAAATACTTCTTCATCACTTTTAACTCAAAATAAAAATACTGTAAAATCATATATAATGGAAAGCTTTATCATTCCACAAGAAAAAATATTTAGAAAAACATATAATTTCAGGAAAGCTCAAATTGTTGTTGGGTAACTCAGGCCTTGTATAGTAGTCCAAGTAATGTGTTCTGGCTATTAAGTAAATAATTAAGTACAAATGCACACAGTAATCACACTAACGTCATGTGTCAATGAGAAAATCCATAGGGGCCGTGGTGAGGATTCAAACGTGTGGTGGGTGTTCCCACACACACACGCCCTAGTCAACTTAGGCCACTACATAGTCAAAAGGGTTGCAACCTGGAATTCTACTGAGCTCACAATGATTTCCTGAGGTTTCCCCTGAAGGCAGACCAGGATTTTCACACAATTCCCCCATGCATTAATCTGGCTCTGTTATCCAGGAATGTTCTACCTCTTTCAATACACACGCAGTACACTAACGTGCAACGTGTCAACGTGCAACGGGCAACGTGCAATGTGCAACGTGTCAATACACTAACGTGATGTGTCAATGAGAAATCCTTAGGAGTCGTAATGAGGGTTCGAAGCTATGCGGTGGGTAGTCCCACACACACACACCCTAGTCGTCTTGTGGCCTAGCTGACTAGAGCATGTACGGGGAACACCCACCGCATAGGTTCGAATCCTCATCACGGCTCCTAAGGATTTTCTCAATAAGTATAATGTGAATTTTGTTAAATGCACTGTATATATTACGTGCATGCATACAGTCAAAATAAAGAAAATGTTAGATATGTATATTTATTTTGCTTTCCATGGAACAGCATATGCTAACCAAATTAAATTACTTCACAAACTAAAGGAAGTAATCGATTTCCCATTTATAATTCTTTTTAGACAGGCTCTAAACATGTGTCTGCCCATCATAATTGCAGGTGTGTAAAACCTGCAAGTGACAGTGTCACAGTGCAAGATTCAATGGATGGAGAAAAGGATAACTAACTCTGATGAATCAGAAGTTTGCAATACTGTTTGAATGTTGTCACCCAAACTCTTTTATGTTACAGGCCTTGCTTCGGATGATATCTTGTCACTGTTAGAAGATTCATTATATGAATTTACCTGAGGGCTGAGTCACTAACTCTCTGGTGGGCTCGATGGGGACAGGAAGCTGGCAGCTTGCAAAAGGTCTCCCCCCCCCATTTGTCATAATTGTATCAGTGTTTTGCCATTTACCGCTTCAGTGAGTAGGTGGTTCAAAGAGTTTATAACCTTATAGGTGAAAAAGTATCTCCTGTTATCCCGTTATTGAGCTCGAAACCGTTGCTCCCATCCTGCTTCCAATCTATTACTGACACCTGCAATGTCACCTTGTCTAATGGACTCTTTATACTGTTCGTTCTGTACTAAATAATTCATAATTCAAAAAACTAAGTAAAGACTCACACAATCCTTCGTGGGGAGAAGAGTTCTGTACAAACGTTAAATGAAGTTGGCGGGTTAATGTGCTCCCCGCAGTGATGGTAAACAACTTTGCTTCACATCCTATACCCCACCCTGATCCGGTGCATTATACCGGTAAGAGACGGGAGACCTCTTAAAGAAAGTGCAACCCTCTAGTTCAGGCTCTCCTGCACCCAGCACTGCCGGGTGGGTAAATATTTGGCAGCAACGATTAGAGCCTCCTGAACAAGCAGCATGCTGTTCAGAGTGAAGGTGCGGTTCCGTGGAACCGACACCACATACAGCAAGTCCGAGATAATGGATATACTGTCATCGACCTCCGGGGTAGCACCCATCGACGTCGTTATGGACGCCAATGGACCCCAAATTCTCTTCAGTAGTGCAGCAGCACTAGAAGCCTTATTCATCACGACGACGACCACTGCGCTCGAGGCAAAGGGCTTAACACTCCTGCCTCCCCACCAGTTTCAGGCAGTAAGGACCATATTCATTCACAGAGTGAGTGACATCATCGCGGAACGACCAGCTACAGAGATCGTGAAGAGCATAAACGCACAAAATCGATCCCTCACGGCCATCTCGGCCCACCTCATTCAGCAGGATGAAAATGGGAGGCCAACCCTCAAGGTCACCCTCAAGACTCCAGCAGAAGCTATTCTCGCGGCGGACAACGGCCTCAGGTGCTGTGGAGTGGCCTGCACTCCCCACCAGATCACCAGGCAACGTTATTTCCGCCTACGACAGTGTTTCAGGTGCTATGAATACACCCACTATGCTCAGAAGTGTCCAAACCCGCTGCAGAAATGCAGCATTTGTGCTGGAGAACACCATCACAGGGCCTGCACAGCCACCATCAAGCGCTGTCTACTCTGCAGCGGTGAACACACAGCCGTTTCTCAAGAGTGCCCCTCCAGACAGGCGGAAATTAAGAAAATGATCGACGCCAGATCGAGAATCTCAACTCCAAGAACGAAGGAATTCAACATTCAAGCAGAATCGTTCCCAGCACTCCCGACCAGTGGCGCCGCGAGCGGCGCGCAAATAAACTACTGGACCAGCAGCTCCCGAGCCAGCCACTCAAGGTCACAAACAACACCTCTCAACCCAGCCAGCCAGCCGTCCTCACTCACGCCGCCAGCAGCCACCCCTGATAGCACTGTTGCAGCTCTGATACACTTCGCAACGGAGCTCTCAGGTGGAGACCTCAGACAAAGGTACAGAATTCTGAACGAACTGTACAAGGAGAATAACCTACCACCGTTTGTGATACCAGAGGCCATGTTCACTGCCCGCTCCACAACAACAGTGACCGATCCTACACCAGCCACTCCTGCCAACCAGACTATGGGAAACAACAGTACTACGACGGCTTATCAACAGATCTCAACACCTGCTGAACCTAATATCATCGCACCTGCCAGTCAAACAGCACCGGAACCCATAGAAAATGCCAGCACAGCACCTCTGAAAATCTTCAACCCATACATTACTTACCCGTTCAGTTTCAACAACGCTGACCCAAGAATGCAAGAATTTCAAGTACCAATGCGGGACCCAACACATGTAGAAACAGACGGCGACGTTGTCTTATCACAATACGACATGGAGTCAATTGAACAAGTAATCCTGGAAGGACTGAAATCCCCCCGCAGATTCCTGATTCATAACCCAAAGAACACTGAAACGCCACTATCAACCCTAGATGTCGTAGCAGGAACAGTCACGACAAAGCACAGAGATGGGTCGGAAACTGTCACCCAGGTGACAACTCACATGAAAACACTGATGTGCAACAGCGTGTGGCGCCCGGCACCTGAAGAAGTGAACGAACTCGAAACGGAGCGAAGACCCACACCTTCACAAAGCCCGCCAAAAAGCCAAACTCCATGCAAAAGACCAAGAAAAAGTAAGCATCCCAGATTCAACACTAGACTGCACCGAAGGTAGCTGCCTTCCCCCCCCTCCTTAGGGGTATAGGGACCTAATTTTGCTCGTTTTGAGGTGGTGGATCCCCCGCAAGAAGACAGAAGACTCCAGCTTCGAAGAAGAAAGAAGACTTCAGCTTCAAGAAGAAAGAAGACTTCAACTCAAGAGAAGAAAGAAGACCTCACATCGCCGCCCCTCCTCTGGGACCCAGCCAACCCAGCCTAAGCCGGCCAGGTGTTCAGAAAGCCTCATTATCAGCCGCGCAGCTGGGTCTAGCCCTGGCTCTGTCTCTCCAACTCCGACGCTTCCTCTCACCCAAGCTATTCTTCACCTGTCCCCACTTGAAAACTCACCCGAAGGGTATCTTGACCTATATTTAAATCGAATCGAATCGACAGCACCGCTGATCTCATCTACTCCTAAGTGATATTTTAACCTTTACTAAAGCATACAATAATCATTTACAATTCTAAAACCCATTATATAGATAATTTTAATAAATACTACCTACTGTTTGCTTGCTTTAATTGTTAATTGTCACCACTATTTTAATGAAACACTTTAGTGAGTAGTAACGAGAACAAAACTTAAAAATATTTATTTATTTATTTTATTTTGTTTATTTTATAATATAATAATGTTTCAAACGCAAGAAGGTACAATGGATTGGTGAGATTACATTAGAGTGATATTTTTGCATTCTTGCAAAGCCACTGACACGCATAGAGTTTCTGGCAAAACCCGAAACGAATGTACTAAAGGACCCTTGGGAAGATACATATCAAATTCAAATTCAAATGTTTATTCATGTAAAGTACATACATACAAGGTGTGATACAAATATTGATGAATTTATAGATAGAGCTAGTACATACAATGCCTAAAGCCACTATTACGCAAAGCGTTTCGGGCAGGAAAAACACTAAAAACTAAAACTTAATACTAATTGAGATTAAAGTATAAAATGTGTTGAGAAAATATAAAAATAAAAAAAGGGGGGGAACATGGCAGAAAAAACAGCAAAAAATACAATTTGGTCGACAAACAGCATTGTTTAAAAAATAGCAGATATGGGTTGACATTATAGGGGCAAGGTAGGTTGCAGGGAGTTTAATTAATAAATAAATAAATAAATATGTTTATTCAGGTAAGGTATATACATACAAGTGATGTTACATTAATGGATCGAATTATAGATAGAGCTAGTACATACAATGCCTAAAGCCACTATTACGCAATGCGTTTCGGGCAGGAAGAACATTAATATCTAGAACTTAATACTAATTGAGCATAAAGAATAAAATGTGTTGAGAACAAATACAAATAAAGATAAAAAAAAGGGGGGGGACATGACTGAAAAAGCAGCACAAATACAAAGGTTGACAAAAAGCATTGATTAAAAAAATAACAAACATGGGTTGACAATTAGGTAGTGCTTAGTTTTTATCTTAAACTGGTTGAGAGAGGTACAGTCTTTAACATGGTTGAGAAGGTCATTACACATTCTGGGTCCCTTGATTTGTAGAGCATTTCTAGTTTGATTAAGTCGTACTCTTGGAATATCAAAAAGGTATTTGTTTCTGGTGTGGGAATGTATCAGATTCATGATTTGTACCAAGAGAAACAACAACGGCACTTTCCTGCACCGTGAGAGGTTACACCCTTTCCAGTTTTAATCCCTCCCTTTCCACTCAAGAAGCAAATTAGAGATCAGCCCAAGCTTCGTCTTGAGGCAAAGCTCAACGCCTTAAGCCTTATTGATGCTGTGTCCACAGAGCATTCTCTCTCTCAAATCATATACACTGATGGTTCCCTACACCGCACACGGGTGCAGCTGGAAGTGCAGTTGTTCTGACAATGGGCGATGGCTTGTACTTTTGGGGGGAGTCCGTATAAACAACTGGGCCTCTACCCTTCAGACTGAACTATTTGCCTTGCTCCTTACACTGAAATGTGTACAAGTCTCCCACTTGATACATTAATTGTAAGTGACTCCTTATCATTCTAATGCTCTCAACTCTTTAAGACATAACTGTAACATGCTCGTGTCCGAAGCTAGACACAATACAACAAAATTATTAGGATGGTAACAAGTCCATTCCTGTGGTCCTCCATCTCATGTTGGCCTCCGAATGAATGATAGAGCTGATAAGTTAGCCAAGAATCTGCCTTTAAAGAAGCCGTTGAGTTTAACCTTGGATTGTCAATGAGCAATTCTGGAGATCAGCAGTACACCGAGAAAGTTAAACAAGATCGTGTAGATCTGGAGCAAAGTGAAATTGACACCAGTAATTCCATCTATCATCACACTTTCATGCAAGAGGAGCCCCACAGCTATGGATCATCCAATACAAATCAGCAGACTCTAGATGTTATTACTGGCTACGGCACTTTAGACGCCGGTTACAAGTATCTGCCTGGGACATTCTCATTATCTGCTGATGTAAACCTCACCAAATGTAATTAACTGTCTGTCAACAAACTATTTTATTCCCCCCCACACCCGTCCGTCCACTATGTGATGGAGTGCGAACACATACGTGAATTTAGAGACAATCTATAACCAATGTTCCAGAGTTCCGCTGTGTATAAATATTTCATTCAACATGATCTGCTCCCAGAAATTCTAGCCAAATATCCCAGCTTGCTAACTGTAGGTAGTAACTGAGTGATTTGTAAGACCTATCCACCGCTGCCCGCTGGATGGTGGGGCGGTGTGCAGGACAAACATATGCAATTGTGGACACTAGCTCTCCACATATCGTCAGTTGCTTAATTTCAGCAACCTGTATTTGAGGTCGATCTCCAACCCATTGTTGTTGTGACGACTTATATTGAAATTTTGTAACTAGCTTCATCAAGATTGTACACTTGCTTAAAGGCTAAATGAATTGTGGGGCTCACGTCCCTGAGCCCATTAGTGCCTCTGTAACCCTTTCTCCAACTACTCAGCCCACGGGATGGGTATGGGGTGCATAATAATGAACTAAAACTAAACTAACTTCTGGTGTGGTGCTCATGGGATCTGGTACAACCATCTAGGAAGCTTTTAGGGTCAGGATTGGCAATTACAGGTTCAGCGTTTATATAGATATATATATATATATATAGATATACTATATATCTATATAGGATATATATATGTATGTCCGTACCTAGTAGCCAGAACCGCACTTGTCAGCCTACTATGCAAGGCCCGATTGCCTAAAAAGCCAAGTTATCATGGAATTAATGGGGTTTCGACTACCTACTCTACCTAACCTACTACACCCTAACCTACTTTTTCAGCTTACCTAACCTAACCTAACCTATAAAGCTAGGTAGGAGGTTAGGTTAGGTAGGGTTGGTTAGGTGTAGTCATATTCTACGTTATTTTAACTCCAATAAAAAAAATTATATATATATTTTTATAGGTTAGGTTTGGTTATGTGTGGTTAGGTTATGTTAGGTATTCGAAAAACAATTAATTCTTGGAAACTTGGCTTATTAGGCCAATGGGGCCTTGTATAGCAGGCCGAGTACGACGTTTTGGCTACCTAGGTCCAATCAATATATATATATTATATATATATATATATATTATAGTATATATATATATTATATATATCTATATATATTTAGGGGTACCACCTCTGGTGCAATTGCAGGGACCCGCAACCTCGAAGAAGAAAACAAAGAGCATAAAGAGAAGATCTTGTGGATTCTGCACGTGCGAATACTTTATTTCCTTTCTCTCCTAGCACCCCTATTATTAAGTGTTTGTATGTATGCTTTATTTATTGCACATGCTACAGTAACAGAGACACCACACGGCAAAACTTACACATATCTGGTACACACACCCACATATATAACTTACCAATCCGCGTTCGAAGACTCTTCGTCCTATGCTCCTCCTGCCTGTGTACAGGTTGGTGTGTGTACCCAGACTACAGCACGCATTTCCCCCTCTGTACTGCGACACTCAGGCGCTGGAACAGGAGACTGGCTGCTCGTGGGTCTCTTGTTTTCCCAATGAGTTTCTCACCATCCTCCTTTAAAATCTTGAGTACACATTTACCCCAGGCGGCCCAGAGTCTCAGAGCCTATCGGCACAACCTGTAACAAGGTTCTAGGTCCCTGTACTTAATAGATTTCTGGGTCTCTGCGTGGAAGGTGGCTGCCTCCACTCCCCTCAGCTTGAGCTGGTAACAGTAAATAGGTATCAGCCAATGTAGAGGCACAGGTGTAATCCCACACGATCTGTTTACCTTCCCTCCATGGCTCGCAGGTGATCCATCTGGGCGTTTTTGGCCGTTGTCAGGTCCTGCCAACCTGGGGTTCCTTTGTGCTGGACACTCAGCTGTAGCCAAACGTCTCTTGTTGATGTCATTGACTGCCTCTTGTCTGGCAATCTTTCCATGTTTCTTACGACAGATGAGACCATGGCTGCCGTAGTGATGTCCTGGCTGCCCGGTGCTTGGCCGCAAAATACACCGGTGCTCGGTGGAGACAGAGGCGGCAAGGCGCAGAGCAACACCAATACTTAGGGCCCGATGGTCCAGGCCGGGTGCCCAAGGCGGAATTAGGGACTGCCAACAAGAAGTCACCGGCATGGGGGGCTTGCACAGCTAGGAGACGCGCTCTGTCCTTCTGAGAAGCAACGTCCAGCAATGCTTTGGCGATGTTCTCACACTATAGGGGCTATCCCATTTGGCCTGTTTACCGTCGTTTTGACAAGTTGGTCGGGTGTGTGAATTGGCGAGTGTGTCCCACTGACCAACTCCTTCCACAAATTTGAGATCACAAATCCCAATGGAGTTCTTTAGGTATTCTGGTAGTATTTCCTTCACTAATTCACTGTAGCACTGGTCGAGGATAAGAATGCGGCAATGCTAACTGTGTCGCCTTGCGAATACCTATACCCCCCGAGTCTAAACTGGGAGCGTCGCTTGGTCCCACTGGTCATTTTGCAGGGAGAGGTTTATCACTTTCATAGTTATTGTCTTAGGAGTGAGGTCTTTCTGTTAATTTTGGGCTGTCAAAGGAAGGAGCACACCTGAGGAAATAGTAAGTCTGGGCAAGGCCAGGCACCTTGAAAGAAGGTCCAAAGCATCGTGAGCATCCACAGCCCCTATTCGCGCCTCCACCCTCCCCAGGTCTTTAAGCTTTTCTTCGAGGACTAACTCAATGGCTTTCGAGCCCAGAGGTGCCCCTCGCAGCACACTGTCGGTGGGAGCGACACTTGGGCTTCTGCAATAAGATTTGTACTGCAGCTACTGATTGGTTGGCTGGACGAGATGATTTCACATTTTGGTGGGTTTAGTGTAAGGCCTAACTCCTCTCTCCTAGATTTCACTAGCTGAACATCTCCTAGCAGGGATTCCTGTGTCCCTGCCAGGATGCCATCGTCCAGGAACCAGATGTTGAATTCGCTGGACAACCTGCTTGTGACCTCCTTAACTGCCATGCAGAAAAGAAAAGGGGCACGTCGGTCTCCCTGCTGGACACCTTCTGCGGAAACAACTTCATGTTCCGCAAACAACAGTGTCGATTCCTACTGTACCCTGCTGAAACGAAAGGAAGTAGACAAGGAAAACTGGTTCGAACTGCTTCTAGTACCATATCCCTTTTTACCTGGTTGAAGCATTTTTAAAGTCTAATTTTAATTAATGCCTTATTTTCTGGGAGGCCCTTGACATAGGCTCGTGCTGCAAGAGCTGCTGCTTCACAGCCAAGGGGGTACACCCAAAACCTAGTTGGTGGGTTCGAAGCATCGTTGCAGCGTCTATGCTGATTTTTCTGGCAGCTGCCCTAGCAACAGGGCGCCGTAGTGTGTTACCCACGGCAATGGGTCTGACTCCACCATCCTTCTCTTAAGGGCACAAAGGGATGCTCCGAAGACGAAGGGTTTAATTGTATCTGGGATCAACCCGGAGAGACAGTCGTTGACAAAACTTCGTGATCTCTGACAGTAGTGTCCCGGCAACTTGGCCGAGAACTGGGTTTGTCATACTCCTTGAGGTGCTGAGTTCTTACTCCAGTTGTATCCACCCTGCTGAGCCTGGTGGAAATGACATGATGGCTTTGTATATCGCTGATGCTTGGAGGAATAGAATAGGCCATGTCTGGGACATTTGTGTCCCCGAGCAGTGGGTTCCCATGGGACTCTGGGAGGGTGCTTCTCTCTCATTGAGTCGGCAGTTGTTGTATTTCTAGGTGCGATTGTTTATTCACTGGTAAGTAACCTAATTTGCCCATACTGTGTTGCCCTCTTCACTTTTTTTGGTCACTTGTGTCCAGTTTAAAATTATCATTGGAACTCTTGGTGTCTTGCCACGGACGGTTTTT
>WNGS01068601.1:0-12729 GCA_020271785.1 Procambarus virginalis | reverse complement strand
TCAGATAATATCTGCTTTTACAAAATGGTCCAACAGTCAATGGTTGACTTGACAAATGTTCGGCCTTAACTTTATCGCGAATATACTTTTATTATAATCTCTCTACATAAAAATACACCAAGGTGAATGAGTTGCATACAACATACCAGTGTTCACTCTGCCTTGTAGCCCACTGCAACATCCAGACCTTTACGATATAACGAGTATTAAGAAATCATTAAAACTGTGACCACACTCATGAATTGCTCTGGAAACTCTTTAACTCACCTTATTGGTTCTTCCTGTCTATTCTTCCTTTAGACAGAGGCTCTTGGGTAGTCCAGTGGTCGTGGTCGTCTCCTCGGGGTGACCCACAACATGCACAACTGTAGGCAACACGCGCCGTTCATCACTGCGCGCAGATTCCAACAAACTGTGTCTGGCCAACACACCAGAGAGCGCTGGAAGCCTCGCCCAGGTAAACCTTTCCTCTGATCTTGATGTCACCACAACACCACCACTCACTCATCACATATAACTATCCCCACACACCAATACTATGGCAACATTAAACAGTCTCGTTTTCCGTGAAGTGTAGCCGGGTCCGTCATGTAAGAATCCAGAAGGCGAGGTAGTAGGGAGTTTGTACTGTTCATTGCGGGTTCGTCAACACCAGAGGCCGGTATCCGTAGCTAAGGGTCGTCAGGAAATTATCATCAGGAGGGTCCTAGGACCTCATAGTCAGCCTCACGACCTGCCGCCCATCGTGGAGTAGAGAGCGTGCAGGCACTCGAAGTGGGTGGGGGGATCTGGCTGGCAAGTGAGGTGGACGGGAGGAGAGAGAAGCACCACCGGTTGGCCACAACACCAATATCCATCTGACGTGGAGGCGGCGTTGCTCCCGCTCCCACGCCAACCACAGCGGGGCCACGGGGGTTGGTTTCCTACTGCGCACGCACGCGCACGCACGCACGCGCACGCACGCACGCGCACGCACGCACGCACGCACGCACGCACGCACGCACGCACACACACACACACACACACACACACACCACACACACACACACACACACACACACACACACACACACACACACACACTTTTCTGATATATGTAAATAATCTCCCAGAGGGTATAGAATCGTTCCTCTCAATGTTTGCTGATGATGCCAAAATTATGAGGAAGATTAAAACGGAGGAAGATAGCATGATGCTACAAGATGACCTATACAAACTGAATGAATGGTCCAACAAATGGCTAGTAAAGTTCAACCCAAATAAATGTAAGGTAATGAAACTAGGCAGTGGAAACGGGAGGCCAGACACAAGATACCGAATGGGAGATGAAATACTTCACAAAACGGATGGAGTTAATATCACACCAAACCTGTCTCCTGAAGCCCACATAAAAAAAATAACATCGGCGGCGAATACGTTAACATTCAGAACTGCCTTCAGGAACCCTTGTAACGAATCATTCAGAGCCTTGTAAACCACATATGTAAGAGCAATCCTGGAGTATGCGGCCCCAGCATACTCCAGCATACCTTGTCAAGCACAAGACGAAGCTGGAAAAAGTTCAGAGGTATGCCACTAGGCTAGTAAGGAACTAAGAGGCATGAGCTACGAGGAAAGGCTGAGTGAAATGCACCTTACAACACTGGAAGACAGAAGAGTAAGGGGAGACATGATCACTAGCTACAAAATTCTCAGAGGAATTGACAGGGAACATAAGGATAAACTATTTAACATGGGCGGAACGCGAACAATGGGACACAGGTGGAAACTGAGTACCCAAATGAGCCACAGGGACGTTCGAAATCACTTTTTCAGTGTCAGAGTAGATAACAGATGGAATGCATTAGGCAGTGATGTGGTGGAGGCTGACTCCATACACAGTTTCGAACGTAGATTTGGTAGCGCCCAATAAGCTCAGGACTCTGTACACCAGTTGATTGACAGTTGAGAGGCGGGACCAAAGAGCCAAAGCTCAACCCCCGCAAGCACAACTAGGCGAGCGCACACACACACAGACAGCCTCAGGTGGTGGCGCTCACAATATGTTGATAGTTATGACAATGAGCGTCATGTCTGCGACTGGCCAAGGGCAGACTGCTTCACAGTACTGACACACACACTCAACACTCACTAATACCTTAACTCAACTCTACACTTACCTTTAAATATAAGTTTAAACTTTCACAACTCTAATATTTCCAACTATAGCATTATGTTTGTTAAATTTCTTTGTTATAAATTTCTTATATATATATATATATATATATATATATATATATATATATATATATATATATATATATATATATATATATATAAGAAATTTAACTCCGTAACGCGAGGAATGATTCAGTAAGAGAAAGCGCCTAACCTTGGGGCAGTGATTGAGGGCACTGTGTGTCTGTACACTGTTTTATATACAAGTACCCCCCCCCCCAACAATAATATCTGACCTGAAAGTAGCTAAATATGAACGACTCGCCAGGTACAAAGTGTCTGAAAATGAACGGCGAGCACTTGAACATTTCCTCTAGAGGGGCTGGTGCATGAATGGTGCCTGGCCGCCGCGCTCACCACCACACCTCGTGCGGTACAGCACCCAGGTGGCACACCCCGCCGCCACTAACCCCCCTCCCCCCCCCCAGTCAAGCAGTGTGGCACCGTGGCCCCCCCCCCCAGGACAGCACCCGCGGGGCCAGGCAGCCCCCCCCCCACACAATATTATGCAGATCTAAGCCACTTAAGATACACGCAACTAAAGTAAATTCCAAAGTGTGGGGGGTGAAGTGTGAGGAGGTGAAGGAGAGTGTAGAGTGCACACTAGGGAGGTGGCCTCTATGACAGTGTTGTGTGGTAGTGGCTCTATATCCCGCCCGTAGTTCACCACCACTCTGCAACCTGTCATCTTAAAAATAACGTCGCTTTTGGTCGTTTGTCCGTATGACCGAAAGTGGACGTAATTTGAAAATAAAAAAAAAAAAAATGAAAATAAATTTGGGATTTTTTTTTCAACAGTAAGTTAATAATTAAGGATCCTCTGATAGGTTAGGTTGGTTGATACCTGGTTGATACCTGGTTGATGGGGTTCTGGGAGTTCTTCTACTCCCCAAGCCCGGCCCGAGGCCAGGCTTGACTTGTGAGTGTTAGGTGGGGTTGCTCCACCGCCACTCACCACAAGATCATATATAGCGTGGAGCCTGCATGATCAACACCATTTCACGGTCAATTATTTGTTGTAACACCTGGCTCCCATGCAACAACACCTGGCCACCATGCAACGTGCAACATCATAGTTCATAACCCCCCCCCCCACCGATCCCTATTAACTATTTCACAGTCTACTTTTCCTTCCCACCTGATGCGTGGTAACGATGGCTTAGTAGTTTTAAAACACTGATGTCAATTAAGTGTTAATTTACTTATTACAACAAATGGTTACAAAAGTTTGAACAGTTAGGGAGGAGGCGGCCTGCGGCAACAAAAAAGGAGGCCTGGTTTTTGTGCAACAAAAAGGAGGCCTGGTCGAGGACCGGGCCGCGGGGACGCCAAGCCTCGAAATCATCTCAAGATAACCTCAAGATAACCCAGATGAAGGCCACTTTCACCGCGGGTCGTCCGGCACATTCAAGTTGTGGGTTCGAGGGCGCCTCCTTCCTCAGGTATGTGGTGCACTATTACTAACCTGAGACCACCGAAGCCACCAGTGATGTCTCTCTGACCTGCAAGGTTACGGACGTGCAGGAGCAACACACACACACGGCTCCCGGGGCGCGGAAACCCTTAAGACGACGCCAAAGGAGTTGTGAATTATATTGCGATGATGGTTTGTGGGGCGCAGTGTTAGTGAAGATGACCTCGCCAGGAGGACTACTCGGCATATAAGCATAAATCTTTAGCGGTGTGTCCGCTAAAGATTTATGTCTCACCTGTGAACGAGGTGGGAAAGTTTGATTATTATTGCAATACAAAATAAAACAAATTAAGCTAAACAAAACACAAGTGGAAGCACCAATCACCACGAAGGAACACTGAGACTAAATGATGACCTGTTGCCTGTTGGGAAGTAAACTGCTCAGAGGTCGGAAGCTCTGGGCGGTTGAACAAAAAGTGTTGGAGGAAGTCTGCCTACTGGGCAACAGCACAAGACGATAGCGGAGGTGAAGCGCGGTCAGTCACTCAGTGTTTGAGGTTACGATGAGAGACTAGAGGCGTTAAACATGCCAAAACTAGAAGATAGAAGTAAAAGAGGAGATATGATCACCACTTACAAAATACTAACAGGCATCGACCAAATTGACAAACAGGAATTCCTGAAACCAGCAACTTCACGAACAAGAGGACACAGATTCAAGATAAGAAAACAGAAATGCCAAACATATTAGAAAATTTTGCAAAAAGAGTAGTAGACGGTTGGAACAAGCTAAGTGAGAAGGTGGTGGAGGCCAAAACCGTCAGTAGTTTCAAAGCGTTATACGACAAAGAGTACTGGGAAGATGGGACACCACGAGCTCATCCTGTAACTACACTTCGGTAATTACACTTAGGTAATTACACCCACAGGGTGGTAATGGTGCCCAACCACTTGGACGGTCTGGGACTAAAGGCCGACCTACAAGAAGCGAGACCGTCGCTCTACCGTCCAGCCCAAGTTACAAAAGTTAGTGTGGTCAATATACTCGAGGGAGTATATTACAAAACAGTGAGCGGGACGACAAGGTATACTCCGCAGCTCATCATTTGGAAGAATAACAGTAGTAAGAAGAGCTTCCGGTGAGAGGTTGTGAATGAGAGATGGTGGTGGTGGTGCGCGTTGCCGCTATGGACGCCAGGGGTTGTGGCCGGCGGGCCGCAGCACTCCAAGCCTGGCCAAGGCCGCCGGAGGAGGCCACTTCCGCCGCCACCACCGGCACGCACCGCCTCCCACCCACTACCGTAACCTCAATGTCCGCCCTTCACACGCTATATATCACACAATATAATAATACATTATGTACAAACATGTTATGCATGTATAACTTAAAAAAATGCTATGCATATTCCTATATGCATAGCATACAGGAATCTGTAACTCGGCAGGTTACAAGTTGCAACAGCCAGAGCGCTGTATCCCCCTCAACCTTTAACATCGTATAATTAACAAACTCATTTTAATAAACATATAACCCAACTTGGCACACCTACTCCACAAGCTCAGTTGAATAACTAGCTCTGAATCCTTCTTGCCTCATACACTGGAAAATTAATATGATCAATATTTAAATTTTTAATTTTGCTCCCAAACGGCTAGTTTATTGGGCATTGTCATTCGTTATGTGAGTGAACATACCGCCTTAGTCACACTTGATACACACCAGACCTTTCCCCTCAAGCCCACATTAAAAGGATATCATCAGCGGCAAATAAAAGGCTGGCAAACATAAGAACTGCCTTTAGAAACTTGTACGAGGAATCATTCAGAACCTTGTATACCTCATATGTCAGACCAATTCCAAGAGTATGCGGCTCCAGCATGGAGCCCGTACCTAGTCAAACACAAACGAAGTTAGGAAAAAGTTCAAAGGTATATCCTCAGGGTGGTCCCGAGCTGAGGAATATGAATATACGCTACGAGAAAAGAATATTGGAACTAAACGTCACGACACTGGAATACAGAAGAATTAGGGAAGACATGATCACCATCTACAAAATTCTCAAGAAAAATTGACAGGGTAGATAAAGAAACTATATAACACGGGTGGTACGCGAACAAGGGGACACAGGTGGAAACTTAGTACCCAAATGAGCCACAGGGACGTTCGAAATAATTTTTCAGTGTCAGGGTAGTTAACAAATTAGGAAGAGATGTGGTGAAGGCTGACTATATACAGTTTCAAATGTAGATATGGTCCCGCCTCTCAACTGGTGTTGAGAGGCAGGACCAAAGAGCCGAGGCTCAACCCCCGTAAGCACAAGACGGTGAGTACTCACCCACCATACGCTCCACAAACACAGCTGCCAGCATAAACACGGGCCGCTGCACGCCCGCCAAACATGCTGGACACACCAGACAATGCACAGGGGAGTCGCCCCACTAATTACTTTCTCGGGAGTACCTACCCGTCTGTCTTAAGTATATCTTCTGTCTCTTAGGTGTCCAAACAGTTCACTTCCTCTAGCAAGTGTTTAAAGTGTACAGGTAGTCTCGCCCCGTCTCCCGTAACCCCCTTAATAACAACTTCAGCTGGCAGGGGAGTGGCACGGCTCTTTCCTCTGCCATTAATGTGTTATAACACACCTGACTACAATATATATTTATACCTACTACCTAAAAAGGTTATTCAGACACAATTACACTGTTCTTTGATATCACTAGCGGAGTCCCACAGGCTTCAGTTTTTGGACCTATCCTCTTTCTCATATATGTAAATGATCTTCCAGAGGGAACATATTCATTCCTCTCAATATTTGCCGATGATGCTAAAATTATGAGGAAGATTAAGACAAAGACAGCAAGAAACTACAAGATGACCTGGACAAGCTGGAAGACTGGTCGAATGGCTACTAGAGTTTAACTCGAGTAAATGTGAAGTATTGAAGTTAGGTGGAGGGAGCAGGAGGCCAGACACAAGGTGCCAAATGGAAGATGAAATGACCCAAGAAACGGACAGAGAGGATCTAAGGGTTGATTCAAGAGACACTGGAAGATGAAATGACCCAAGAAACGGACCGAGAGGATCTAAGGGTTGATTCAAGAGACACTGAACTTATCTCCTGAAGCCCACATGAAAAGTATATCATCAGAGGCATATGCAACACTGACTAACATCAAAATGGATTTAGAAATTTGTGCAAGAAATAACTTAAAACCTTATAAACCACATATGTCAGACCAGTCCTGGAGCATGCGGCTCCAAAGTGGAGTCCATACCTAGTAAAGCACAAGACCAAGTTGAAGATTCAACAGTGTGTCATCAAACTAGTTAGAGAACTACAAGATATGAGTTACAAGGAAAAGCTATGTGAATTGATTGATGAAGATTAAGCGACCCAGTAGGTGGCACGGGCTATGTGAACTGACCCCCGCGTCCCTGGGAGACAGAGGAGTGAGGTACCTTGTGGAGGGTTCAGGGGATTAAAGGTCCCGCGTCCCAGTGAATTGGGATGAATTCTGGGAGTTCTACGCCCCCAAGCCCGGCCCGGGGCCAAGCTTGACTTGTTCATCAAGGGGCCAAGCCTTGGTCCATCAAGCTGTTGCTTGGAGCGGGCCGCAGGCCCATATATCCAACACAACCCGGCTTGTTCAGTATTCATCGCAGAAAAGTCTAAAAAAAAATCTTGAACACTTCTACTTTTGTACGGGCAATTTTTTGTGATTACTGGGAGGATATTGAACAGCCTTGGACCTCTGATGTTCAAACATATTCTCTGACTGTGGTATGGCTTCTCTACTCTTCACTGCCTCTAGTATTTCCTACCAAAGTCCCAGCAACAATAGCGCTGCAAAATTTCACATTCATTTTGGCAATACAGATGTTGTTAATAAAAATGTAAAGAAATTGGGGCCGTGGGCAGGGAACCATACATCCGGAGAAAGCACACAGCCAGTATGACTACACAGCTACTGGGCAGGAGCAGCCTGCTGCTCCACTACACCCACCACGGTAGCTATAGTGTCCCCCATTACTGGCCCCATCATCACAGGTGACCTGCTTTCCAGGGTTACCTTCACGTTGAGAACACCCGGACCATTCTGTAGGCGTTCTTGGTCACGATAGTTGCTCTCTGCTACTGAACGTCCCAATTATTGCCTCCATCTGTCACCTACACCCACAACCCCCCCCCCCACTCTACACTCACAATGCACCACTTCACCCCCCACTCTACACTCACAATGCACCACTTCACCCCCCACAACACCATTCTACACCCACCACCCCCACTCATCATCCCTTACCCCCCAAACTCTACACCCCCAGGTATGACAACATAATGACCGATACACCCCTCACATCCCCCACCACTCCCCCCACACCCCCCCCCACACCACAGTAAGCCTCGTGCTTACCTGTCACTATGGGAGAGTGAGGTGTACCTCTTCATGCCCCGCCTACTAGCCCTCTTCTACCTGTTGAATTACAACTTAATTAACTATTTTGGTATTCTAATTTTTCTCAAATCTAGCCTTAAGGTTGTGGATGGAGGTGGCTTCTACAACTTCTCCTTTCAGTGCATTCCTCTTATTGACAACCCGTACAGGGAACCAGTATTTCCTTACATTCCTTCGGTTCATTTACATTCGTTTTTAACTTTCTGCTGTGTCCTCTTGGCCAACTTTCTCTAAGAGAAAGTTGGTCAAGAGTGGATATGGATAAACTCTCAAGAGGTTATTCCTACCTGGAGTGTTTCGGGAGCTCTTCTACTCGACTTGTGATAACTTGGTCCAACAGGCTGTTGCTTGGAGCGGCCCGCAGGCCCACATATCCACTACAACCTGGTTGGTCCCGGCACTTCTTGCAAGAACGTGTCCAAGTGCCTCTTGACTACCTCCACCTTCGTTCCGGCAACATTTATAATGCTCGCTGGGAGGATGTTGAACAGCTGTGGACCTCTGATGTTCATACAGTGGTCTCTGATTGTGTCTATGGCACCCCTGCTCTTCACTGGGTCGGTTCTGCGTTTCCTTCCGTATCTTTCGCTCGAGTTTGTTGTTATTCTACTGTGAAAATTTAGAACCTGTTTGACAAAGTTGAAAATCCAACGCCCCACTTTACCCGTTATTCCTATTGATCTCATTTTGGGTGCTATCACCTTGTATATATATGATGGCTATATATGATAGCCCCTTGAGTTATGTGATAGTTTCACCTTGTTTGAACTCTCGGCAGCTGGTGTCTTGTGTTGGGGTCAACAGCAGGAGGGCAGCCAGTGTGCTGTGATGAGGTCACTGGCACCTCCTCAGTGTCACGCTACACACCTCTCGCCGTCTCATTACCCGCCTCATCCCATCCCTACTACACAATGTCATTTCACTCATCGGAACGCTGCGCCACCATCACTCCCCATTATACTCATCACTCCCCCTCCCACCTCCCTCATAATGAAGACGCCGCATTGTCAATCACAATGTAAAAGTATTGTTTACCTATTTACATCACCCAACTTGTCGAATCTCAGTACCATTATACACTTTTTCCTGACAGCGTCTTGCAGGCGTCGGGAGAGTTGCGTATACAACAGGATGCCCAGATGATGCCCTCACCAGGGAACTCTGGGGTAATGAGGTAATCAAAGGCTAAATTATATGCCCAGTCCGGATGTGAGGCCACGGGTACAACCACGGCTCAACAGGTAATGCTTGTATTTACAAGACACAAAAAGACAAGTATTATGTGCTTCACACTGGAACAGCGGGGGAGTTGGAGCAACATAACAGGCTTCAGATCAAGGCCTCCAGAGCAAAAAGTTAAGGGGGCAGTGTGATTGATATACGAGTACAATAGGTGTTCTAGCGCACCACACACAGCTCAATTAAGAACATCAGGGCAGGAAGGAAAGGAAAATAAAGAAAGGAAATTATGAGAAAACTCTAAGGCAGTTGACTATACAGGTCCACTTATCATTCTTACAGGGGGAGAACGTACAGGTTTTGGTTAAAGCCTTATGGACAAAGGCTTAACATTGTCTTTAGGCTTTCTGGGCAGCGTCTAGTTTTGGTTAAGGTCTCGGGGACAACAGCTTAGTTAAGACCTGGCGAGCATTAATTACAGATTAGCTAACGTAATCTGAGACAATATGATAAGATTGCGTTGGAAGTCAAAGGCAACATATTGACTCAACTCAAAGACAACTCAATAGCGTTTAGCATGATTTCAGTCGTGAAGTACTATACAAATGTTAGGCTGGAAGTTTACATTTTAGCAATACAAGCTCCAATATTAGTTGACGCTTCACCACCCACAATATGACGATGTTCATGTTTTAGATTCAGCTACTGTTGTTTGTTGTTGTTGTTATAGATTCAGCTACTGGAACAAGTTCCTAGTAGCACGGGCTATGGTGAGCCTGTAACTTACTGGAACAAGAGTTACAGGCTCTTGGGTGACGTAAGTAGCACGGGCTATGGTGAGCCCGTAACTTACTGGAACAAGAGCAGGGTAAGTAGCACGGGCTATGGTGAGCCCGCTGTGGACTTACCTGCACAGGAGCGGGGCTGTAACTATGTTCAGCTACTGGAACAAAATGTTTATATAGCATGGGCCACAGAGAGCGTGTAACTGAGTTCGGATATTCGCGGTAACTTTTTTACTGGGTATTTGAATCAAAGTTTTAAATGGAGGTGGGGTTCCCCCCCCCCCCTCCGTTTCTTTTCCGCTTCTGTTTTAGCGCACTGGTTTTAGTCTTGTTTTAATAACATTATCTTGGTGGCGGATATAGATGCACGGTAGTCCTGGGTTCGATCCCAGGTGCCGGCCAGAAACAATGGGCAGTTTCTTTCACCCTATGCCCCTGTTACCTAGCAGTAAAATAGGTACCTGGATGTTAGTCAGCTGTCACGGGCTGCTTCCTGGGGGTGGAGGCCTGGTCGAGGACCGGGCCGCGGGGACGCTAAGCCCGGAATCATCGCAAGATAACCGCAAGGTGCCACCTCTTGGGTGACTTAATCTTCACCAATCACTTAAAGAAAGCAATTAGAATAAATGTGACGGTAGAGATAAGAGCTTAAGGTGAAGTTCTCAAAATATAGTCCAGCGTGACCAAAGAGGTCACCGCTCTAAAGGTGAGACTTGTAAACAATGCAGGTATAGGCTTTAGAGTCAACAATTGGGTTACCCGAGGGAATACAACGAGAAAGTTTCAGTTGAACCACGAAGCAATCCGACCTTCAGGGTTTATGGGACGCCACTTCTGCAATATTGAATTGTAGTCTATGTATTTATTAATATAACATAGTTTAATATAATTTAGTAATATATAGTAATATAATTTATTAATATAATCAGAAGGCGCTAAGCCAGCATATAGCACCTGGAAGAGGTATGAGGACAAGACTCTGCGATAAGACGGAGGATAGGAACGGTGCACAACTGTTTAGACCATCGAGGATTGAACTTGGACCTGTAAAAAGCTAGGCTGTCGCTGTGTTGAGCAGCCCAAGTGCTTCTGCGAGGCAGCTCTTGTGTATAGGGCTAGGGGTCTCGGCAGTGGTGTCTTGTGTATAGGCCTAGGTAGTACAGTTCGGGTTGTTCTCGACTCACAATAGGGAATCTTGGGTTCGAATCCCGGGCGGAACATAAATGGTTGGGCACGTTTCCTAACAGCTTATGCGTCTATTCACCTAGCAATAAACAGATACCCAGGAGTTACCTTGTGGGGGTTGCATCTTGGGGAGAGTCAGTAAGTCGATCTTGGGGGGGGGGGGCTGGATATAAGCCTAACGTATAGGCAACAAGTACACAGTCTGCCTGTCCCTTGTATGCACGTCGAATCTACGCTTGACACAATACAGCGGTCTCACATTTATTATTTTACCCTGTAACTCAGACCAAAACGCTGTAACATTATTCCAAAACTCATACTTATATGGGCCATTCTGAACCTTAACTAATCCAGTATGTTGAACTGTTGAGTTCTGAAGACAAATATGATCCCGATGACGGAGTGAACATTTCTGGCTCAAATACTTTTAGAGTGAATAATGAATGTTGGAAGTTCAAAGTTTATAACCGAGATGCTACCAGATGGCTGAGACTGGTGGTGGTGATGGGTGAGGCTGTGGTGATGGTGGTGGTGGTGTGATGGTGAGGCTGTGGTGGTGATGGCAGCACTCCTCACCCACCAACTCGTCACATTACCACCATAACCATCTACCAGACCACCATCCCCAACGTTAAGGTTGGATACAACAAAGAAGTTGAACGTCAGGAAAGTTCAAAATAAATCGCCACAGGTAGAACAAGGCCAGAACACGGAGGATAAGAAGCTGGACCTCACCTAGTGGTGAGTGTTAGGTCAGGCAATAAGAAGCGTGTTGTGTGGAGCAGAAGGCGGAAGACAGGCGGGTGTTGCGGTCCAGCAAGTCTTGTACGCTGGTCACAGTTCATATTAGAATGTCACTTGTCTAAGCCTTCCGGGCAAGTAAACACGGCCGCCTCCTTATACAAGGTCCCGGAGACAAGGCCACGGAGACACTAGAAAAGGTCCAAAGATATGCAACGAGACTAGTTCCGGAGCTGAGGGGATTGCGCTATGAGGTAAAGAATCATAGAACTGGATCTTACTACACTGGAGGGAAGGAGAGAGAAAATTCTAAATTGCCAGAAACAAACCTGACTGAGGGCCTACGAATAGAAAACGTAATAGACCCTCAATTTTGCGAGCCGCTGTAAGTTATACTACATCATATTTTGCCCGTTTGGGGTCTGCACTTTAAAATTTGAGGAAGTACCGGAGAGGCCGAGTTGGTGTACAAGGTGCGAGCAGTGGCAGCTGCCCCAGAGCCCGGGGACGGGTCAGCACGTAGAAGCCTCCGTGTGATCCTTCCATTTGATATTCACACCTTTGTTTCTCACAGCATCCAGGCCCGTGGACGGAGGTCCCCGGGTGTCGCAAGGAACCTAATGCACCGGTACCTGACGGAGCAGACGCCGCACCTCCAGGAAGTACACACGCGGAAACTTTTTTTTCCCTCCTCACGCAGAGAACAATGGACGTTACCTTTCCCCGCCTCGATGCCAAGCATTCCGAAACACC
>WNGS01068593.1:0-10783 GCA_020271785.1 Procambarus virginalis | reverse complement strand
GTCACCTGTACCGCACCGGGGACCAGCTTCGCTACCCTACGCTAAGTACCTGCCATAAAGTTTGAACAAAATAACATACATAATATTACAAATCTACGGTATACATATAGTATTATAAATATTAAATATATAAAATATACATATAACTTTATAAAGAGTTAAAAGGACTGACATCAACAAGTGATCCACACAGTAAACCACAAATACAACAATACATCAGAAAATGGAGAGGTGTGGCGAGTGCTCGGGAGTACTGGGAAAACGTAATGTAGGCGTAACGTGTTGCATCTGTAACATGAGATTTCACCTGGGCTGTACAGAAGTATCTCCAGGATGCACAAAAAGGCAAGGAATTTACTGGGTCTGCAAAGATGACAGATTAATGTTAGAGAACATAACTAAACTGATGAAAAACATTCCCGAGTCACAGAGATTACCATTCACAGACAAGCTACCAGTGATATATGCAGACTGGGATAAGACAACATTGGTTAACGACCAAAACCCAGGAACAGATAGTTTAGAGAACCGCAGCAGTAATGTGGAGGAAGAGGGTATTGTAGTACATAATAGCAGCAATATTGCAGAGTCAGGTAATATAAACGATGTGAGCAACAGTGAGACAGAGTGCATAAATGAAGGAATTGGGACGAAAAGCGGAGATGGCTCCAATAAAGAGGTAGACAAGACAGACACAGATATAAATACCTTGAAAAACGCAAAACCGGAACACATTTGCAAATTCTACGCTAAAGGAATATGCAAATATGGAAAATTAGGAACAAAATGCCATTTTCTGCATCCTCGAAAATGCAGGAACATGTTGGCGAGGGGTACATGCCGTTTTGGAACAGGGTGTAGATACTTCCACCCCAAATTATGTCAATTTTCAATTAGGGACAAAAAATGCTACAATCTTCAGTGTCCGGAATTCCACGTGAGAGGTACACAACGTTATAGACGGGAAAATCAGTATGACACTACTGGCAATTTTTTAGAGGAAGGCAGAAACAGAGCAGAAAATATAAGAGAGAGGAACAGTCAGATGGAACCACCACAGGATTACAGAGGGGAAGGGAGATACCCACAAGTCTGGAATACACATTACCAACAAACACACAGGTACTACACCACACAACACTCGCCCCACTACCGAAACTGGACGAATCACTTCGAAAACAACACACCCTGGACGCAAACACAGTGGCCCCTTACCAGAGCCTCAGATATTAACACCAAGTAAGGCATCCAGCACTTCCACTACCACGATAACATCATTTATATTTGCCAACATTCAAGGTATAAAAACACGCAAATCCAACAAAGTTCACTTTATAGATGGTCTCCTTCATGAGGCAAATGCAGTGTTTGCAGCCCTAACAGAAACCCACACAAAGGACTACCATGATGGTGAAATATGGATCTCAGAGTACAATCTTTTCAGATGTGATAGGAAACACCGGCTTCAGGGTGGGGTCAGCCTATACATCAAAGACACACTCATCTGTACTGAGCTGCTAAACACCTCAAATGATATGGTGGAAGTGCTGATAATCAAAATAGAGATTATAAATGTAGTTATTGTCCTTGTATATAAGTCACCGGAGGCAAACCCTCAGCAGTTTAAAGACCAACTAATGAAAGTAGAACACTGCTTGGAAAACCTCACAAATCCAGCTCCGAACATCATTCTGCTTGGGGACTTCAACCTACGGCACCTGAAATGGAAGCACCTGGCTAATACAGTAATATCAGAAAGAATACCAGGAAGTAGCCTTAATGAACAGGCACATGCAAATGACCTGCTACGGATGTGCGACAGGTTTGCCTTAAACCAGCAAATAGTAGAACCAACCAGGAAGGAGAACACGCTGGACCTCATTTTCACTAATAATGATGAATTGATCAGGAACATAATGATTACAAATACCTGTTACTCAGATCACAACTTAATTGAAGTTATGACAACCATGGGGAATAGACCTTCAAAACCAGTCCAGATTCCCGGTGGAGGAGATTTCAGCAAATTCAACTTCAATAATAAACAGATAAACTGGGAGCAAATAAACCAGGACTTCACAGAAATAAACTGGGAAGAACAGCTAGGAAATGCGAACCTGAACCAGTGCCTGGAAAAAATAAGCTCAGTAGCACTAGAAATATGTACAAACCGCATCCCCCTAAGAAAAAAGAGGAAGAGATGCAGATTGGAACGAGAACGTCGTTCCCTATATAGGCGAAGAAAACGAATCGCGGTACAACTTGAGAGTCGCACCCTATCTCAGGAACGGCGAAGAAGGTTAGGTAGCGAAATAGGAAAAATTGAACTCAAGCTACAAGAATCATACAAAACGCAGGAGAGGAAAGAGAGCAAAAGGCCATCAGTGAAATAGAGAGAAACCCGAAATATTTTTTCTCCTATGCAAAATCAAGATCAAAAACCACATCTAGTATCGGGCCCCTGCGAAAGGAAGATGGAACTTTCACCGATGACAACAAAGAAATGAGCGAGCTACTGAGGAAGCAATACGACTCTGTCTTCAGCGAGCCATTAAACGCACTAAAGATCGATAACCCAAATGAATTTTTCATGGATATGATACCAACATCAAATCATATATCAGACGTCACCCTATCCCCACTGGATTTTGAAGAAGCCATAAACAGTATGCCTATGCACTCCGCACCAGGCCCGGATTCTTGGAACTCCATATTCATCAAGAACTGTAAAAAACCACTATCGCAGGCCCTTCACATTCTGTGGAGACAAAGCCTAGATACTGGCGTTATTCCTGATATACTAAAAACAGCAGAGATAGCACCACTTCATAAAGGAGGAAATAAGGCAGAGGCAAAAAATTACAGACCGATAGCACTAACATCGCACATCATAAAAATTTTTGAGAGAGTGCTAAGAAGTAAGATCACAAAATACATGGAATCACAGCATCTCCATAACCCCGGACAACATGGTTTCAGAACAGGGCGCTCTTGCCTGTCGCAGTTGCTGGACCACTATGATATGGCATTAGATGCTATGGAAGACAAACAAAACGCTGATGTAATTTACACAGATTTGCAAAAGCTTTTGATAAATGTGACCATGGTGTTATTGCCCATAAAATGCGCTCAAAAGGAATTACCGGAAAAGTAGGCAGATGGATCTACAATTTCCTGACCAACAGAACCCAATGTGTAATAGTCAACAAAATAAAATCCAACCCGTCAACCGTTAAGAGCTCAGTCCCCCAGGGTACTGTGCTTGCTCCAGTACTTTTTCTCATCCTTATATCGGACATAGACAAGAACACAACCTATAGCACTGTATCATCCTTTGCAGATGACACTAGGATCTTCATGAGAGTAGGCAACATAGAGGACACGGCGAACCTCCAGTCAGATGTAGATCAGGTCTTTCTATGGGCTACAGAAAATAATATGGTGTTTAACGAAGACAAGTTCCAGCTCATGCGCTATGGAAAAAATGAAAATATAAAAACGGAAACCACGTACAAAACTCAGGCAAATCATAACATAGAACGAAAAGGCAATGTAAAGGATCTGGGTGTACTCATGTCGGAAGACCTTACCTTTAAAGAACACAATAAAGTAGCCGTCACAACTGCAAGAAAAATGACAGGTTGGATAACAAGAACTTTTCACACTAGAGATGCTATACCGATGATGACACTTTTCAAAACGCTTGTGCTCTCTAGAGTGGAGTACTGCTGCACAATGACAGCCCCTTTCACTGCGGGTGAAATTGCTGACCTGGAGAGCGTGCAGAGATCCTTTACTGCTAGAATCCACTCGGTAAAACATCTAAACTATTGGGACCGACTAAAGAGCCTAAATCTGTATTCCCTTGAGCGCAGGCGGGAGAGATACATAATAATTTACACGTGGAAAATATTAGAGGGGCTGGTCCCAAACCTGCACACAGAAATAACATCACATGAGACCAGAAGACATGGCAGGATGTGCAGAATACCCCCGTTGAAAAGCAGAGGTGCAACTGGTACTCTGAGAGAGAACTCTATCAACATCAGAGGCCCGAGACTGTTCAACACGCTTCCACTACACATAAGGGACATAACTGGCAAACCCCTCACAGTGTTCAAGAGAGAACTGGATAAGCACCTCCAAAGGATACCTGATCAACCAGGCTGTGACTCATACGTCAGGCTGCGAGCAGCCGCGTCCAACAGCCTGGTTGATCAGTCCAGCAACCAGGAGGCCTGGTCGATGACCGGGCCGCGGGGACGATAAGCCCCGGAAGCACCTCAAGGTATCCTCAAGGTAAGGACTCCTTGTTATCCTTAAATGCTCTCAACTCTTTAAGACATAACTGTAACATACTCGTGTCCGAAGCTAGACACAAATACAACATAATTATTAAGGATGGTAACAGAGTCCATTTCATGTGGTCTCCATCTCATGTTGGCCTCCGAATGCATGATAGAGCTGATAAATTAGCCAAAGAATCTGCCTTTAAAGGAGCCGTTGAGTGTAACCTTGGATTGTCAGTGAGCAATCTGAGAGCAGCAGTACACCGAGAACTTCAACAAGATCTTGTAGATCTGAGGCAAAGTGAAATTGACACCAGTAATTCCATCTATCATCATACTATCATGCAAGAGGAGCCACACATCTATGGATCATCCAATAAAATCAGCAGACTTCTAGATGTTACTACTGCTCGGCTTAGACTCGGTTACAAGTATCTCTGGGAATTCTCATTATCTGCCGATGTAGACCTGACCAAATGTAAACTGTGTCAACAAAATTATTCGCACACCCTCCGTCACTATGTGATGGAGTGCGAAAAGATACGTGAATTTAGAGACAATTCTATAACCAATGTTCCAGCGATGTGTAAATATTTCATTCAAAATGATCTGCCACCAGCAATTTTAGCCAAATATCCCCAGTTTGCTAACTGTAGGTAGTAACTAAGTGATTGTAACCTATCCACCGCTGCCCGCTGGATGGGGGGCGGTGTGCAGGACAAACATATAAATTGTGACATTAGCTCTCCACATTTGTCAGTTGCTTAATTTAGAACCTGTACTTGAGGTCGATCTCGAACCCATTGTTGATGTGACGACTTATATTGAATTTTGTAACTAGGTCATCAAGATTGTAACTTGCTTAGCTAAATGAATTGTGGGGTTCAGTCCCTGAGCCCATTATGTGCCTCTGTAACCCTTTCCACTACCGCCCACAAGATGGGTATGGGGTGCATAATAAATGAACTAAACTAAAAAAACTCCTCACTTGCACAACAGCTACTAACATCAAAGGTAATATTATTCATATCTATTTTTTTTTTAAATTCTGTATACCGTTTTACTTTAACCTTTGTTTCAACATTTGTCACTACAGAAGGTTGAACACCGTTAACACTACTAGAAAGTTCATTTTCCTGAGTATCCTCTAGCATCAATACATCATATTCTGCCTTACTTTCTTCTACGCACATTTCACGTTCCATATCACGTCCTGTTTCACTTTCCATTTCACGTCCTGTTTCACTTTCTATTTCACGTCCTGTTTCACTTTCTATTTCACGTCCTGTTTCACTTTCCATTTCCATTTCACGTCCTGTTTCACCACCATCTTAATACAAATACAAATACAAATATTTATTCAGGTAAAGTACATACACATAAGGTGAGATACAAAAGTTGATAGATTTATAGATAGAGCTAGTACATACAATGCCTAAAGTCACTATTACGCAAAGCGTTTCGGGCAAGGAAAAACACTAAGACTAAAACTTAATACTAATTAAGATTAAAGTATAAATTGTGTTGAGAAAATACAAAAATAAAAAAGAGGAGGAACATGGCAGAAAAAAATAGCAAAATACAATTTGGTCAACAAACAGCATTGTTTAAAATAGTAGACATGGGTTGACATTTTGGCGCTGAGGTAGGTTACATGGAGTTAATTAGGTAGTACTTAGTTTTTATCTTAAACTGGTTGAGAGAGGTACAGCCTTTGACATGATTGGGAGGTTATCTTGAGATGATTTCGAGGCTTTAGTGTCCCCGCGGCCCGGTCCTCGACCAGGCCTCCACCCCCAGGAAGCAGCCCGTGACAGCTGACTAACACCCAGGTACCTATTCTCCTGCTAGCTAGTAACAGGGGCATAGGGTGAAAGAAACTCTGCCCATTGTTTCTCGCCGGCGCCTGGGATCGAACCCAGGACCACAGGATTACAAGTTCAGCGTGCTGTCCGCTCGGCCGACCGGCTCATTCATTCCCAGGATGTGGGAGGTCATTCCACATCCTGGGTCCTTTGATTTGTAGAGCATTTCTAGTTTGATTAATTAACCCGAATCGCTGCGCGTACTAGTGGCTTTACAAGATTGTAATTAATATTAGTATATTTTGGTAGCAGTCTTTCCTGTAGACATATATTATTAAATATGACCGAGAAAGTAAGATTAATAATTCTAACACGAATTTTCTCTATGTTTCTTATATTCTTTTTCACTGTTGATGTTTTAGTTTAGTTCATTTATTATGCACCCCATACCCATCTTGTGGGCGGTAGTGGAAAGGGTTACAGAGGCACATAATGGGCTCAGGGACTGAACCCCACAATTCATTTAGCTAAGCAAGTTACAATCTTGATGAGCTAGTTACAAAATTCAATATAAGTCGTCACATCAACAATGGGTTCGACATCGACCTCAAGTACAGGTTCTAAATTAAGCAACTGACATGTGAAGAGCTAGTGTCAAAATTTATATGTTTGTCCTGCACACCGCCCCCCATCCAGTGGGCAGCGGTGGATAAGTTACAATCACTCAGTTACTACCTACAGTTAGCAAACTGGGGATATTTGGCTAAAATTTCTGGTAGCAGATCATTTTGAATGAAATATTTACACATCGCTGGAACATTGGTTATAGAATTGTCTCTAAATTCACGTATCTTTTCGCACTCCATCACATAGTGACGGAGGGTGTGCGAATAATTTTGTTGACACAGTTTACATTTGGTCAGGTCTACATCGGCAGATAATGAGAATTCCCAGAGATACTTGTAACCGAGTCTAAGCCGAGCAGCAGTAACATCTAGAAGTCTGCTGATTTTATTGGATGATCCATAGATGTGTGGCTCCTCTTGCATGATAGTATGATGATAGATGGAATTACTGGTGTCAATTTCACTTTGCCTCAGATCTACAAGATCTTGTTGAAGTTCTCGGTGTACTGCTGCTCTCAGATTGCTCATTGACAACCCAAGGTTACACTCAACGGCTCCTTTAAAGGCAGATTCTTTGGCTAACTTATCAGCTCTATCATGCATTCGGAGGCCAACATGAGATGGAGACCACATGAAATGGACTCTGTTACCATCCTTAATAATTGTACTCTTAGAATATCAAAACTGTATTTATTTCTGGTGTGGTGCTCATGGGTTCTGTTAAACCTTCAATGAAGCTTTTGAGGTCAGGATTGGCATTACAGTTCAGCGTTTTATATATGTATAACACACATGAGAGAATGTGCAGTGACTTAATATCTAACATATTCAGAGATTTGAGTAGGGGTACCGAGTGATGTCTGGGGCCAGAGTTGGATATTGTCCTAATAGCAGCTTTGTGTTGAGTTATTAGAAGACGTAAATGATTTTGTGTAGTAGAACCCCAAGCACAAATACCATAGTTGAGATATGGATAAATGAGGGAGTAATAGAGAGTCACCAGGGCAGGGCGGGGTACATAATATCTGATCTTGGAAAGAATGCCAACAGTTTTTGAAACTTTTTTGATATATTTAGAATGTGTCCTTGGAAATTCAGCTTGTGGTCAATGAGAACGCCAAGGAATTTGACATCTAATTTGTTACAAATTTGGGTATTGTTTATTTTGAGATTTATTTGATACTAGGATTTATTGCCAAACAGAATATAGAAAGTTTTGTCAATGTTAAGGGTGAGTTTGTTGGCAGTTAGCCAAAGATGGACTTTATTTAGCTCAGTATTTACTTTGGCATTTAGAGCAAGGGGGTCAGAACTGGAGTAAATGAAGGTTGTATCGTCAGCAAATAGAATTGGTTTGAGGTGTTGGGAGGCATTTGGAAAGTCATTAATGTAGACGTCGATAAAGAGGAGAGGGCCAAGTATGCTGCCCTGAGGAACACCAATGTTGATGGGTAGGGTGGGAGAAATTGAATTATTCACAGAAACATACTGGAACCTGTCAGTAAGGTAAGATTTGAGGTATTGCAGGGAGTGTCCTCCAATAGTTTTGTTATATAGATGCTATATATATAAGCCCATCATCACCCAGCAAAAATCTACTATCAGAATAATAACTGTAGCGAGTAGATTATCCCAATAATATACTCGCTCCAAATGCATTGTTAATTGTTGTTAAAGATTCGCTACCTGGAACAAAAAGTTCACAGTAGCTCGGGCTATGGTGAGCCCGTAGTGTACCTAATAAACATTGTTAATATTCCTGTCAACCTTTGGAGATGAATGAGGTGAAGTGTTGCCCCGAGCAACCCGGTGAGGTGTTGCCCAAGCATATAAGCAGCAGAATAGCAAATATTAACGAGTCTACTTTCAAGTGTGGTCTAGAGCAGACACTTGCGAGATACTGTACCGACGCTCAGTACGCTCTCCCACATAGAGCTCCGCGACTCCGGCCTCACTCAGCTCTCTGCTCTGCTCCAGGCTTCGTCTACGACACTGCTGTATCCAGGACTACTAAATAAATATGAAACACTAAACACTGTGTATCTAATCAACCCAACAACGTAACATAATCGTACGTTACATTGGTGACCCAGTGAGTGAAAAGAACACCTAGTCACAAACTAGATCTTCGTCATGGATTTATCTACCAGATTTCCAGCATACAACGCAGATGAACCAGAATTTTGGTTCATGCAGATGGAGGCTATTTTCGACCACCACGAAATTATGACTGAGAAAGCCCGATATGCCTGTACCCTGCCAACACTTCCCTCGGAGGCTATGCACACTGCCTCGGCTATCATCACCGCACCATCACCAGACGCCAGGACGTACACCGCATTGAAGGCCGCTCTTCTACAGGCAGCGATGAAACGCCGAATTCAACAAAGGGATCAACTCCTCACTGACAAAAAATTAGCAGACAAAACACCAGCCCAGCTTCTGCGGCATATTCAGTATGTGATGCATACTGCAACTGGCCCAGCCCCCAGCGAGATTGTGAGATCACTTTGGATACAACTCTGTCCAAAACACATTCAACCGGCCCTATTCAGTATGGCTGACGACACCCCATTAGCCCAGCTGGCTACACTGGCAGACCGGCTTCATACAACGTCTAATAATGCTACGCTGTCCCACCTCAGTGATTCACAGCAGACTACAGACACCCACCAACTCGACGTCCTCCAGAACCGGCGTTTCTTCCGCCCAGGGAGGACGTACCAAGCGAATCCAGTATCAGGATCTAGGCGACAGCGAGAACACCGAGGAGAGCTTTGTATTTATCACCAGAGGTTCGGACACCAAGCCCACAACTGTAGGGCTCCGTGTTCCTGGTCGGGAAACTACTTCGGCGGGGACTGTTAACGGCCAGTAACCCCGCCATTTCAAACACTACACTGCTCTACATATCTGACATCATAACCAAACGCCGTTTCCTCGTTGACACAGGTGCAGCAGCTAGTGTGGTGCCTCCACCACTGGTCAAACCGAGCCGCACTCCTGGTTTGGACTTACGGGCTGCCAATGGTACGTCCGTCCACATATGGGACCTGCACCCTGGTTCTCTATTTCGCCTCTCTGGGTCGCTTTACGTGGACTTTCCTCATAGCGGGTGTGAACAACCCATTCTTGGATGGGATTTCCTGCAACACCATCGACTTATTGTGGATCCCGCAGGTGCAGTACTTCGAGCCTCCCCTAGTACCTCTACACAGGTTAACACCGTCACCCCAGTCGCATCTACGGAACTTCAAGCACTCCTGGATGAATTCAAAGATGTGACCCAACCCGCCAGCCCTCGTCCAGAAGTGCAACATACGATTACGCATCACATTACTACAACAGGAGCACCTACCTTCGCCAGACCACGCCGCCTGGCACCGGAACGATTGGCGGTAGCACGTGCTGAATTCAACAAGCTACAAGAGGCAGGAATAATCCGCCCTTCGAACAGTCCATGGGTTTCACCTCTCCATATGGTCCCGAAAACAGCCCCAGGGGAATGGCGCCCTTGTGGGGACTACAGGGCTCTCAACGTTCGTACTCTGCCGGATCGCTACCCAATACCACACATCCAGGATTTCTCACAGGGATTGAGCAACGCAACCGTTTTTTTCGAAAATTGACCTGGTGCGGGCATTTCACCAGATCCCTGTGGAACCGGCAGACATTCCGAAAACAGCGATCACAACACCTTTTGGACTGTTTGAATTCGTCCGGATGCCCTTTGGTCTACGGAATGCAGCCCAGACATTCCAACGCTTCATCGACCAAGTAGTTAAGGACCTGCCTTTTTGCTACGCCTACATTGACGATCTGCTGGTGGCCAGTACATCACCGACAGAACATCTGCTACACCTCCGACTCCTTCTCACCCGTCTGCGCAACTTCGGCTTGCAGCTCAACTCCGAGAAGTGTATTTTCCATGTTCCAGAGCTGGATTTCTTGGGACACCGTGTGTCAGCAGCAGGGATCCAACCACTAGAGAAGAAAATCGAGGCAATCAAGGAATTCCCGCCCCATCCACTCCAAAGAAGTTGCAAGAATTTCTTGGTGTGGT
>WNGS01068576.1:0-23696 GCA_020271785.1 Procambarus virginalis | reverse complement strand
AGAGGCATCTACGGAATCAACAAGGTGCTTATGAAGGGAGAAATCGTCAGGAGGCGCATAATCAAGAGGGAGGAGATCAAAGTATTTGGCCCACGAAGCGGGACCAAATAAGGCCTGATACGCATCAGAACGGGAAGGAATCGAGCGAGTGCGGCCGTGTTGAGGACGGCGTTGAGAACCCCAGAGAGAGAGGGGTTAAAAGGTGCAGTAGTCACAACTAGAGACTGAGCCGGTCCAACAGGCGAGGTGGTCACCACTGGGGGCTTGGAGCTCGACCCAACCACAGAGGAGGAAGGGGAGCCGAGGGGAGTAGTGAGAAAGGTGAAAAGAGGAGCAAGGTCGGGGGCCCAATCCAGGCTATAGAACCCGGTCTTCCAACACGGTCCGACTCGGGGGCTTGGTCGCCCACCCCACGAGCCTGAGAAGGTAAAAGAGGAACAGAATTTGACATCAGGATGAAGAGAAAAACATTCATTCACGAATGTGCCCCCATACCCACCATGGAGCCACAATTAGAGGCAGGACACCCAACAAGAAGCTATCGCGGATCATGCCGGGGCCCCTAGGGGTGCGTCGTGAGTATACGCCCCACAAACGCCACATTAAGAACCGTCAGTCCATCGAGATCGGGTTCAGTGACGAAAGGAGGATGAAAATAAAAGGTTCCCCTCGCTTTCGTCGTTGGGTACTACAGTTCTACGGGTGCAAAAGTATGCCTCCCCAAGCACCCGGGCATCAAAATGGAAGAAGTTCAAAAGTTCAAAAGTTCAAAAGAATAACCAAAACGAGCAAAAGGTCGGCAGGAAACGACAAACAGATAGGAGAAAAGGAGGGAGAAAACCGAAACATAAGGAAAAGGAAAAGCGATCTGGCACAATTGGAGAAGACAGCAGCAGGAGCATAAGGCCACAATAGGACAGAGGACTGTCCCATCGAGCATCACACTCAGGCAGCCGACCACCAAGCCCCCTCACGGCGCCAACGGGCCGGATGGGGAGGGGGACTGTTGGGCTAATTTTTATCTGTATGGTTGTATCGAGTGAACAGTGGTACAGTGACAGTTGCCACACATTATGTCTCGTCTGGTAGCTAAGCTTGTGAAGCCCGTTTCCCTCTGAAGGCCGAGTATAAGAGTGGAATGCATTACGCCACAAATGTCGCACGACTGTTTTGTATGACCTCAACGCTCTGGAGGTAAGTAGGTTCAGCCGATGCATAAGCCTGATAGTAATAGTCAAGTTGGCTGCGAATGTAGGTTACAGAAGCGGAACAAAATTATATAGTTTGCTCCTGAGAGTAGGAGCCATGGAGGTGCCAGAGTGCAGGAGCCACGGAGGTTCCCGAGTCCAGGAGCCTGTAAGCAGGTACTGTGGAAGTTTCAGTAAGCAGGTGTTGTGGAAGTTCTGTAAGCAGGTGCTGTGGAAGTTCCTGTAAGCACGTGCTGTGGAAGTTTCTGTAAGCAGGTGCTGTGGAAGTTTCTGTAAGCAGGTGCTGTGGAAGTTCCTGTAAGCAGGTGCTATGGAAGTTCCTGTAAGCAGGTGCTGTGGAAGTTCCTGTAAGCAGGTGTTGTGGAAGTTCCTGTAAGCAGGTGGTGTGGAAGTTCCTGTGAGCAGGTGATGTGGAAGTTCCTGTAAGCAGGTGCTGTGGAAGTTCCTATAAGCAGGCGCTGTGGAAGTTCTGTAAGCATGCACTGTGGAAGTTCTGTAAGTAGGTGCTGTGGAAGTTCCTGTGAGCAGGTGCTGTGAAAGTTCCTGTAAGCAGGTGCTGTGGAACTTCCTATAAGCAGGCGCTGTGGAAGTTCTGTAAGCAGGCGCTGTGGAAGTATTTTAATTGGGTAAGTGTCACGAGATGAACTATAGCTGTGCTGTATGTATGCTGCTCGTGCTTATTACGTTATAATAAGCAAGATCAGATGCGAGGTCAAGTCACCTCACAAAACACCTTTATTATGTTTTGAATAATTCTTTTTTTAAGAAAAGGCGCTATTCCAGATAATTTTGTACAAAACACAAAATCACACAAGGATTGTGCGTTTTCTAAAAGCTAAGTATAATTATTGCATGCAATAAACACAACCATATGAAATTTGAATAAATATTTAGTAGGAACAAATGGCGAGGTAAATCGGAAGGTGCATATTCATTATTCTTTAATGTATAAAAAATTTATGGTTCTCTAGTTAACATGAAATTGTATAGAAACTACAATGAACATACAAGTATAGTTAATAGAGTTTGTCTCGTGAAAGTACAAGGCTGGTACTGGTGTGATTTTATGATAACCACAAGAAAAAATATTTTTTTATATTTATTACATTTACCAAGTAATATATCACATTTATGAAAAAACACATTAGGAATGAAAGTAATTTTCCCCAGTAATAGAGAAATATTTGGACTAAAATTGCCCTCTTTAATTATAAACTGACTTCCAGGCATTTAAGTAGACGATGAGAAGAGGGAGATTTTGAACCAATAATGTGATGAAGGTTACTGCTGGCACACTTGTGCTCTCATTACACGAGTGAAAATAATATCACCCATTCTGTTTACATATCAAAGTATTAAACCATTATTAACCTGAAAATTATACGACATATTCCAACTGAGTTTTGGATACAAATAATTAAAACTAAGCTCATCAACAGAGATTTTGTTGCATACTACTCCTATAAAAAGATAATTCTTTACAACCAATGCATCAAACTAAATTACTTTCTCCTGAACAATTTTCAGCTTTACTGAATATTATATATGAAATTAATAAAACTTTTCCTGAAAAGGTTAAACTGATCACCACTATATTAACATGTAGGGCTGCATTTGTTTACAATAAGAAGTCAAACATCTTAATATTTGCGGTCAGTGAGATACCGAAAGGCTGTTTTTCTTGGCTTTAGTCCTTTCCTGGTCAGTATATATTATGAATACTTACTGTATTATAAATTATTTCCATGGAGACTGTAGTGATCCTTTTCAATTTTAAAAAGTAATATTTTCCTGACAAATTACTTGGAATGTTGCAACACTACTTTGAGTGCAACAATGAGACACTTGAATCCGTCTTTTACTCTGCTTCTACCTAAGATGTGCTTGTCCATTTTTTTTACTAAATCTCTTTCTGGGGAAGTTTTTTCCCTCTTTCTCGCTAAATTCTTAAGTCTAGTAGAAAGTGGTCCGCTCCTTCGTTACATCACTGGCCTGGTGCAGGTTTTTTCGGCGTGGTCTTCTCTTCGGGGCCGAGATTATACTCAATAACATTTTTCAACTGTTTCTCCAAAGTTAAGCGAACACTGCATCTGAAAAGTATAAACACATCAAGCTACAAGTCTCTGTAAACATACGATAATAAAAGTATTGTAAACACACATTTGTCATGTGCCAATGGTATATCATAGTATTTAGAAATAAATCACATGTTCACTCAAAGCAACTCTCCTACATGGAGGACATACCCACTTGTGGCAAACCGCATTCAAGGCTCAGGGTACATTCTACGAAATTCTGATCGTGTTGGAAATTTCCAACACTTATCATCTACTATTGTATTATAATAACTTATCATCACCTTACTAATTACAGTAGTTCTTAACACCACTAACAGTAGTGTTAATATAATTTAATCTGAGCCTATTGCTGATAATATGACTCCTGATCATGTAAAATCGAGAGTTATTAATTGAAATTATTTAGTAACAGTTTTTATTCTGTTACGATCGAATGCTCTGGAGAAGTATAAATATCATCTCCATTTCTCGCTAGAGATCATTTATCGAGAATATTATAATTATTAAATCCCTATAATTGCAACCCAGTTCATATTATCGCATTTCATCCATAATTGCGCGGAAAAGAATAATTCGTGTTTAATAATTTCCGTGGTGAATGCGAGAGCGGGGAGGGAGGAGGCGGCGACGCCATTACTCAAAAGACTTGGTCACGAGGCAGCGTTGACGAGACACATGGTGGCGTCTGGGAATTCTTATCGACAAGAATTACGTTGATACCCAGTTAACAAGTGACAATTACTTATCCATGTGTTCTCTAGTGCCTCGTCAGTTAATAACGCGTCAACAATTGAAGCCAGGACTCGTAATTAAGTGTGCACAGCAGTGAACATTGGAGGCCGGCTGACGCGATTTCGGCAGACTTCAGTATTCAATACGCTCAGCTAAGTATATAATTCAGGGCGATGCATCACTCGAGATTGTATATTTGTGAGTAGTCTGTCGTTAGGAGGAGAATTACCAAAACACAAAGTTAGTAGATTTTCGTGAAATCATTCAGTTTCATGAATATCTGAATATAATTTGTAGCCTAGTCAATCGCTACTTAAATTTCTTGTATTACAGCGTGTATATGAGGTGCCAGCAAGATTCTCATCAGTCGTGTTATTTACCTCGAGTTCTTTCTCTATGGGGATTCCGTGACCACGAGGACGAATGATGAACTGGCGTTAGAAATCGTCTTACAGCTAAGACACATTTTTCGTACAAATTTATTCAACTTGATTATTGATTCTATATAATTCATATAGCATTTTCCATTGAATAATTATTGCCAGATTTGGTAATTAATGTTTATGCTCTAACTGTGCTCAGTATTTATGCTCAGTGATTAATGATCTTTATATTCATGATTTGATTACCATATATTTGAATATATTGTAGTTAGATTTACCATGTTATTAACCCAACAATGAACTAGTGACGAACCACACTGGTTCCTAGATATATATGAACTTCTAGAAATAACCCCCCAATGTTGATATGTGAGGCTTGGCTTTAATTAATAATTACAGTCTTCATTAATTTCAAGTGATTATTCATTAAATGAGTTTCCATAGACACTGGTTCTCTAGTGTCATTCAAATGATCACTTTTATTTGTTTTCCCTCTTTTCTCAAAAGTGGGTGGTCCTTCGAGTTATTTCAATACAATAATTAAATAATTTAATTTCTGAGTTCAAGCCCCAGATACCCAACATTTTGGTCCTTTTCGAACCGGATACTATCAATACTATTAAACCATTTCGGTTCTCAGACAAAAACAACATTTTGGTCTTATCGAACTGGATACATACCAATTACCATTAAACTATATCCGTTCTCAGAAACCAAAACAACATTTTGGTCTCTTAGAACTGGATACAATCCAAGAAATTCTTACAACTAGTCCTGTACTAATGAGTAGTACATACATTATACATTTTTGTGCTGACCCTACCAAGGGTGGGATTCAACATTACAGTAACTCTGATTAGAGTGTACCCATATTAATTATTTGTGTATTCATTATTTTTGTGTGTGGTTTTGAGTGTTGCTGTATGATCACCATTACATCTAATGGTGATAATGATGGGCTAGCCGGACGAAAGTTAATGGTGACATGCAGACACCACTCAAAATCTTTAGCTACATACTGTTAGGTAGGGACATTTAACCTCAAAGTGAGGTAGAGTTTAATTTAGCCAGAATTCAGGCTATACTCAATATTAATTATCAACTAATGAACAAGTATCCCAGCTTCATTAGTAATATTCAATCAAGTCCTATGAAATTTGGACTTAAAGCTAACATGGCTACTCCTGAGCAATTAAGGAGAACCTATATTGGCCTCAAAGGCCATTTAACTAGACTAATTAATAAGTCTGATGGCTTGTCCAAGGCAACTCCCATTGATTACTATCTACTAGAATCATCAGTGAGAGTAGCTAATCTTAAGTTTGATCAAGTTAAATCTGCAAGTCAGTCTTATCTTAACTCACTGAATGCTACTGAAACTGATCTAGAGGAATTAGATCAAATTGTAGCAAATATTTCCCAGTATGAAGATGAGACTCAAGATAAACTTGATGTACTATCCAGTATAGTAAACCATCAATCCAATACAAATACTACTATGTCTCAATCCAGTAATCAATTACCTGAGGTTCGTCTACCTACTTTAGACTTACCTACATTTGCAGGGCTGGATGAAGAAAATTGGGACACATTTTGGACTTCATTTGAAGTTCATATCCATAACAGGTCTTATCTTGACCCAGTTTCTAAATTTTCATACCTGATTAGTCTTCTCAAAGGGGAAGCTAAAAAGGTTATAAATAACCTAGCTCTCACTGAGAGTAATTATGTGGAAGCTATAAAACTGCTGAAGTTGAATTATTGCAACAAGGAGTTAAGTATAGCTAACCTTTATTACCAATTGCTAGATCTGAATGCACCAAGTAACAGACCAGACTCACTTCAAAGCTTCAGACTAGAAGCAGAGTCTCTAGTGAAGGCCTTAGGTACTAAAGTTGATGTACCAGCCTCAGAATGGTCAATCAAGTTACTTTTGCAGAGGAAATTGCCTCAAAATATCTTAGCAGAAATCTGCTCACATTATAAAACCGAGTTTCTCACTCTCGAGCAAATATTCGAGGGGCTGAGAATAACAGTTAACAGGTTGAAGACTCATGATAAGATTAAACCTGAGTCTAAATCACCTAACATTGACAACTCAGTCAAACCCAAATTGACTTTGAATAAATCCAATAAATCTAAGCCTAAGACTACTCCATCCACTGGAAAAGGGAGTGGTAGTGTAGGTATTTATACTGTATCTCCCTCTGACACTGCAACTGATGTGTCTACTAAAAGGACAAATTCAGTCAGAGAGAGAAGGTGTCTGTTCTGTGATCAAGAACATCTCACCTACAAATGTACTGTTTATCCTAACTTTAATACCAGGATTAAACAACTCCAAGAATTACACAGATGCACCAAGTGCATGGGTTCTCATGAACCCAGTAAATGTGTTGTGCAGCTACGGTTATGCAGTAGATGCCACAAAGGTGTACATCATTATGCCTTATGTAGAAAATTTCTACCCAATCTGTGACACCTGGGAGAATTCTATGAATTCTACCACAGTACAATATTGCAAGGTACATCAAGAAATAAGTGTACTTGCTACTGAGTCAGGCAATAATACCACTCTGCCTACAGCTCAACTCAAACTAATAGACAGGAAATCTAGAGTTAACACTAGAGGTCTCTTTGATCAAGGATCACAGAAAACCTTCATCACACAACAATTAGTTGAGCAGTTAAAATTAAAACCTGCCAAAAGTGTGAGACTGAATATTTCTGGGTTCTTGACTAATAGTGGACCTCGTGAATACCAAGTAGTCAAGGTATTAGTGAGACTTGGATCTTCTACTAGTCCAATACAAGCGGTAGTAGTAGATAAACTTCCTTCAGACCTGCAGGTCACAGGACTAGCTCGCACTGCGAGATATCTTAAACGAAACCGCATGAGGCTAGCAGATCACAAAATAAATTCTGACTGCCTCACAGATGTTGGTATACTTATAGGCGCTGACCATTATTATAAATTTATAACTGGATGCACCAGACAACTCGGAATGAATTTGTTGTCATCTGCTGGAGGCAAGTTGCTTACTGGACCGGTGCTTTTCCAACAAAAAACAGCGTCAACCAACAAACAAGCTAACAATGCAATAGTGGCGTGACTAGGCTTGGAACAGTCACCCCTACATTTCAGAGAAATATCTGAAGATAATGAGTCTGATCCACCTGTACATCGTCTGTGGGATTTAGACACTTTAGGTATTGTCCCTGAACAACCAAGTCCTGATGATATGTGGACTTACCAGCAATATCTGGATACAGTTGTCTATAAAGACAAACAATACTGGGTGAGATTGCCATGGAAGTTGAATCATCCACAACTTCCAGTTAATTATTTCATGGCAGCCTCTCAATTACAGTCACAATTAATACGGCTGAAGAAACAGCCAGATAAATTAAATATGTACCATCAATTAATTCAGCAACAACTCAACAGTAAATTTATTGAAGTTGTTGATAATGATGACCGAAAAACAGGTCACTATTTACCCCATCACGCTGTGTTGAAAGATTCATTGACAACACCAATACGTATTGTTTTCAACTGTAGTGCCAAAGTGAAGGCAAACAGCGTGTCTTTGAATGAATGTCTCCAAACGGGACCTAGCCTAACACAAAGGCTACATGATGTACTGTTACGATTCCGTACTGGTATTTTCGCTTATACTGCTGATATCAGTAAAGCTTTCCTTAGAGTAGGCTTGCAAGAGGAGGATCGTAATTACACCAAATTTCTCTGGATTAAAGATCCCCAGGATCCTGACAGTGATGTCATAACCTATCGGTTTGCCTCTGTGCTTTTCGGAGCGACTTCCTCACCGTTTCTACTTCAAGCCACATTAGATACACATTTGAAGAAGTCAAATAGCCCTTATAAGGCAGAGATCAGTGACAACTTGTATGTCGATAATTTCCAGGGAACTACTAATGACAAATCCAAATTGGTAGAAATTTACCATGAGGCTAACCGTGAGTTATTAGGAGCCAATATGCCACTACAATCATGGGCCTCAAACAATAAATCATTAAACCAGATAATCGAGAAAGAATTTCCGGGTTATCAGGTGCCTAATCAATTAAAAGTTCTGGGCGTGGAATGGAACACAGGTACTGACGAGATGAATGTCAAGTCAGTACAAACCAATAATTCATCCCTTACCATGAGAAAATTACTCTCATATGTCAGTCAACCATTTGACCCTTTAGGCTTACTTAGTCCTATATTAATAAGGGGCAAACTCCTAATGCAGGAATGCTGGCAGAAACATATGGGATGGGATGATCCGTTGCCAATTGAGTTGCAAGAGAAATGGCAAATACTCGCAGCGGATTTCAATCAATTAGGTGTTTTGAAATTTCCTCGTAATGCTTCAGGACAAAACTTACCTACAAATTTGCACATTTTTTGCGATGCCTCTGGCAAAGCATATGGCGCTGCAGCCTACTTAGTCAATAGTGCACAATCAATTTTACTCACATCTAAAGCAAGAGTTGCTCCAATCAAGAAGAGATCTTTACCTCAAATGGAGTTAACTGCATTGCTAGTGGGAGTAAGATTGGCTCATTGCCTGACCAAGACACTCAATAATATTCACTTTGGTGAGATCGTAGTGTGGTCAGACAATGAGGCAGTCTTACAATGGGTAAGAAATAACAATAATAAAACTCCCTACGTTAGTAATCGTGTTAGGGAAATTCATGAATTATCTGCTGGATATAAATTCAGACATGTCCCCACTAAGGACAATCCTGCAGATTACTTATCAAGAGGTTTAACATTTAAACAGCTAAGCAAGTCTTCGATGTGGTTTAATGGACCTTCATGGCTTGTTAGTGGTCAGTGGCCCAAACAGAAACCACAAGTCATAGTGACCAGTATCACTACTCCCATGAAAGACCCAGAACCTCATCGAATCTCAGCTATTAATCCTCACAATTATTCTAACTTGAGTAAGTTATTAAGAGTGACAGCACATGTGTTTGACTTTCTTGCTAAGATAGGAATCAAGCATAAGTTTCCCAATCCTATCATCTACTGGATCAAACGTGCACAACAAGAGACATATGGAAGTGAATATGAAAATCTTCCAGATAAATTAACCAAGTCTCTAGGTATCTGGTATGATACCAACACTCATAATATATTAAGGTGTGGAGGACGTTTGCTTCATGCAAAAATTGATTTGGACACAAAGAATCCAATCCTTCTACCACGTCACCACATTATTACAAAACTTCTAGTTTTACATCACCATCAATATGGTACTTTGCATGGTGGAGTGTTAGACACTCTCACCGACCTCAGACAGAAATATTGGCTTCCTCAAGGTCGTCAAACTGTCAAATCAATCATTAAGTTCTGTATAATCTGCAAACGCTACGATGCTCGAGTGTGTCCTTACCCAGGACCTCCACCACTCCCTAAAGAGAGGGTAGTTCATCTTCGTCCGTTTGAGACCACTGGTGTCGATTACACAGGAGCCTTGCTTCTCACTGGCAATCCGGATAAGATACCAGTGAAAGCTTATATTTGCCTCTTCACATGTGCTACCACACGAGGCGTACATTTAGAAGTGACTTCTGACATGAGTGCTGAAGCCTTCATCCAAGCTTTTCGTAGATTTGCAGCTCGCAGATCCTGTCCCAAACTCATGATATCTGATAATGGCTCAAATTTTGTGGCAGGAGAAGCCTGCTTACGAGAGATATGGAATCATCCAGAAGTGCAGTCTGTCATGCAGAGACGACAATGCCACTGGAAATTTATTGCTCCCAGAGCCCCCTGGCAAGGTGGGTTCTACGAACGAATGATAGGGACTGTCAAGAAGTGTTTAAGGAAGACCTTGCATCGACAGAAAATTAGTTACTCAGAACTCCAAACACTCGTCGTGGAAATTGAGGCGCGAGTCAACAATCGCCCATTAACTTATCTATCAGATGATTTCTCACAGAGAGAGCCTCTGAGTCCCTCGCATTTAATACATGGAGGCCTGCTGAGCCCTCTGATACCTTTGGCAGAAGAGGACCCCGTCGATCCTTCCTATGTAACCAGGAGTGACTTAGTACAAAGTTACCAACATCTCTCAAGAGTAATTGAAAGGTGGAATGAGGTGTGGACTCGAGAGTACCTCACCGCTCTACGAGAGTACCACTATGGAGCTTCGAGCCCCTATAATAAAGTACAACTTAAACCAGGAGACCTAGTATTAGTTGACAGTGATGGACCAAGGTCAGAATGGCCTATAGGCAAAATTGTTGCAATCCACCCAGATCACCAAGGCATCCTGAGAGTAGTACGAGTTTTGTGCAAAGGCACTACTACTCTAAAGACATTAGAGAAGTTGGTACCTCTCGAATTAGCAGAACGAGAGTGTTTATCAGAACCAGCTTCACCAACAGTTTCCGAGGACAACAATTCTGATCCACCGAGCACCCGCCCCACTAGAGCAGCTGCTCAACAATGTAAAAGGAAACTACAAGCCTATTATAGCTCTGACTAAGAGCAAATAATTTTTCATCCAATTTGAGTGATCATGATGATACTGTGTTGTGATGTCTAGTAACCAATCAGCTACAAGTCACAATGACCCAGACATTCACCTCACAGTAGATTCTCAGTTACTTGAATTGTATGATTTAATCATTAACTTGTTTGTGTAAGCTATTAATTATGACATTAAATTTCATGTCTTAAATTCTTGTATGTCCTTGACAATTACGGGACATCCGTTATGTGTGTACTAACATACTAACATACTAACCTTAATACTAACTTCGGGATAGGTACGTCAGTACTCAACATGGCACTGCGACCCGAGTTTTCTCCCCCCGGAGTTATGTTGGAAATTTCCAACACTTATCATCTACTATTGTATTATAATAAATTATCATCACCTTACTAATTGCAGTAGTTCTTAACACCACTAACAGTAGTGTTAATATAATTTAATCTGAGCATATTGCTGATAATATGACTCCTGATCATGTAAATCGAGAGTTATTAATTGAAATTATTTAGTAACAGTTTTTATTCTGTTACGATCGAATGCTCTGGAGAAGTATAAATATCATCTCCATTTCTCGCTAGAGATCATTTATCGAGAATATTATAATTATTAAATCCCTATAATTGCAACCCAGTTCATATTATCGCATTTCATCCATAATTGCGCGGAAAAGAATAATTCGTGTTTAATAATTTCCGTGGTGAATGCGAGAGCGGGGAGGGGAAGGCGGCGACGCCATTACTCAACAAGGCTTGGTCACGAGGCAGCGTTGACGAGACACATGGTGGCGTCTGGGAATTCTTATCGACAAGAATTACGTTGATACCCAGTTAACAAGTGAAATTACTTATCCATGTGTTCTCTAGTGCCTCGTCAGTTAATAACGCGTCACAATTGAAGCCAGGACTCGTAATTAAGTGTGCACAGCAGTGAACATTGGAGACCGGCTGACGCGATTTCGGCAGACTTCAGTATTCAATACGCTCAGCTAAGTATATAATTCAGGGCGATGCATCACTCGAGATTGTATATTTGTGAGTAGTCTGTCGTTAGGAGGAGAGATTAACAAAAACACAAAGTGAGTAGATTTTCGTGAAATCATTCAGTTTCATGAATATCTGAATATAATTTGTAGCCTAGTCAATCGCTACTTAAATTTCTTGTATTACAGCGTGTATATGAGGTGCCAGCAAGATTCTCATCAGTCGTGTTATTTACCTCGAGTTCTTTCTCTATGGGATTCCGTGACCACGAGGACGAATGATGAACTGGCGTTAGAAATCGTCTTACAGCTAAGACACATTTTTTCGTACAAATTTATTCAACTTGATTATTGATTCTATATAATTCATATAGCATTTTCCATTGAATAATTATTGCCAGATTTGGTAATTAATGTTTATGCTCTAACTGTGCTCAGTATTTATGCTCAGTGATTAATGATCATGATTTGATTTATCATATATTTGAATATATTGTAGTTAGATTTACCATGTTATTAACCCAACAATGAACTAGTGACGAACCACACTGGTTCCTAGATATATATGAACTTCTAGAAATAACCCCCCAATGTTGATATTTGAGGCTTTGGCTTTAATTAATAATACAGTCTTCATTATTTCAAGTGATTATTCATTAAATGAGTTTCCATAGACACTGGTTCTCTAGTGTCATTCAAATGATCACTTTTATTTGTTTTCCCTCTTTTCTCAAAAGTGGGTGGTCCTTCGAGTTATTTCAATACAATAATTAAATAATTTAATTTCTGAGTTCAAGCCCCAGATACCCAACAGAGATCACTGGTGAAGTTGGTGCCACAGTCGCTCTGTATCTCCCTCGGAAATCCATACTGGGTGAATATTTTCAATAAATTCTTCACCACTGTAGCAGCCGTAATGTTTTTCACTGGAACTGCTATGGGGAATCTGGTGGTAGGACACAGGATAGTTAAGATATAGGCGTTGCCTGCACTGGTCCGAGGCAAAGGACCAACACAGTCAATAATAAGTCTGTGGAACGGTTCCTCAGGCACCTGGATGGGTATCAGTGGTGCTCTGGGAATGGAAACGTTCGGTTTCCCGGCTAACTGACACACGTGGCACAGTTTGACATGATTCTTTACATCGTTAACCATACCTGGCCAGTAGTAGTCTTGTCGAATTCCATGGTAAGTCTTGTTGAACCCGTAGTGTGACAATGCTCCGTGGGCCAGGTGTAGAATCGTGGGCCGCAGGCTGGTTGGAATCACTAGTTGTTCAACGTCTGCCCAATCGTCCTCGTCCTTCAGTTTACTGGGTCTATACCTGCGATAGAGTAATTCGTTCTCCATAAAGAACCCAGGAACACTGTCGGATTGGGTCTAAGCCTGAAAGAATAATGGTGTCAAGGTAAGATCGTCTCTCTGTAACTTACGGAACTCCAAAGCGGTCAGATTAGGGGGTAGTTTCGAAGGGTCTTGAGGAACAGCGGTAGCTGTAGTCAGCTGGCTGTGGTCGTGCAGCTTGAGCACGAGTGGTCACCATAACAGGAGGAGAACCTTCATCACTTTCTTGAACCTTTGCTGGAACATGGTCAAAAATTGGGTTATCCAACACAGAGTTGCTCACCTGGGATATGTCCTTGATGATCAGGTTGTTTGGTTGTTGGTCTTCTGCCAAGTCGTTGCCCAGGAGAAGTTGCACTCCAGGCATGGGAAAAGGCTTTTCCCTGACGGCGACTTGGACTTCACCGGTAACGAAGGGACAATCTAGGTAAACTCTGGCAAGAGGATAAGGAGTAGTAGCAGTAAGGTCAGTGATGAATACAGTCTCTCCTGTGTAGGCGACGTTGGGCACAGCTGATTTCAAGACGATCGATTGTAGAGCCGCTGTGTCCCGCAGGATCTTAAGTCCAAAACGTCCCTCTGAATCTGAACCGTGGGTAGTGATAGTTCCTGGATACAGATGCTTGCTAAAGAGAGAGAGATCATTAGCATGAACACCAACATTCATTACAGGCTTACCGGACTTAGGGTGAGTAGGTTTGGGCTTAGGAGGTTCGATGTTACCTTTAGATTGGGACTTACCACATTTTTCTATGGTATGTCCATAGAGTCGACAATACCTGCAGTACAGTTGAGAGGTACCTTGATCTGGGCTCGCTTTCTCGTAACTGTACCAAGACTTCTTGCTGGTAGGTTCTGGTGTCAGCCGGTGGATGAGGCTGTAAGTGTCAGCTGACTTCGCGCACTTCACCAAATCGGTCTCTTCTTTGTCTGCTAAGTATAGGCGGACAGGAGGAGGTACACGTCTCAAAAATTCTTCAACCAGTATGAGGTTGACAAGCTCTGGAAAAGTAGAGACATGTGCTGCCTCCAGCCATTTCATAAAATATCTCCGTTTGGTGTTAGCAAATTCTAAGAAGGTGGTGGTACTTGCCTTGACGTAGTCACGGAACTTTCGTCGATAGCTTTCGGTGGAGAGAAGGTAGGCGTCCAACACAGCTTGCTTCAAGGTGGTGTAGTCGTTTTCCGAAGCCAAAGTGCTGAGTGTGACGGCTGCTCTACCTGTTAAATGTACTCGGAGAAGGGTAGCCCATTGGTCTTCAGGGCAACTAAGTTGATTAGCAAGGGTCTCAAAAGTAGTGAAGAAAACATCAACCTCCGTTTCGATGAACGGGGGCATTAACTTACTTGCATGGGAGACATTGAAACTTGGAGGAAGACTAGCTGCTGCTTGTTGGAGTCGAGCTTGGTGTGTAGCGTCCATCGCGAGTTCTCTGCTATGATAGTCTAGAACTGAGTCTGCTTGTCGTTTGTCGTGTTCACGTTGTAGCTCGAGTCGCTCTTTGTATAAGGCCAATTCACGTTCACTTTCTTCTTTCTTAAGTGCGGCCTCTCTTTCACTTTCTTCTTTCCGGATAGCAGCTGCTTCCTTGGCCAGGGCTGCCTCACGCTCCTTGAGGCGGATTTCTCTTTCTTGTTCCTCCCTTCTGATTGCAGCTGCTTCCTGTTGTTGCTGTAGGGCGGCTTGCTGTTGTTGCAGGGCGGCTTGCTGTTGCTCCTTCTCGAGCTTTGCGAGCTCTATTTGAGTTTTATTGCCGTCAAATCATGCTTCTCTGAAATGGTATGTTGTTCGTGAGTATCAGAATCTATCTTCCCTTCATCCAAAAGATAATCTAAAATTATTTATGTATGGCATACTTGTTGGCGTCAGGGGGAACTTCTAATTGATACTCATGTGCAAGAGTTCTCAATTCGACCCTCTTAGCATGACGTAAGTTCCCTATTTCACTTTCTGGATCTGCCTTGAAAGCGTGGATACGAAACATTGTAAAAAATGGCAAATAAATGAGACACGAATATACTGTGAGAATATGGTGAATGTCAGAAACAGGAAACGTGGCAACTGTTACCTATCCTGTGGAATTATTAATAATTAAGTTAATTCAAGATGGTAAATGATTAAGGTCGTAGGAAATCTTGTACCTGGTACTCACTGTGGGAGGATAAAGGCAAGAAAATCCTACTAATTAGTTGAAACTGTGTTTCAAAAGACAAGTGAAACACTAAATGGTTCCTAAGGAAATGAGGTAGTCCAAAAATGTAGTCATTCCTTGCCGAGTCACTATAGAACATAAGCAAGGTACCCACTGAAATTGAATATGGTATTTACAGAATTAGCGAACTTCGTGCTCAAAAGAAAGAAAGCTAATTCCCTACCTTGAGTAAATACCATCAATTCTGACCAATGAGTAGGGGTGCGAATGTCAACTGGTGACGAGAACTATCGGCAAGGTCCCAACTCGCCAATAATAGTCCGTGCTAGAGGATCTTTGGCCCTCTTTTTCCTCCTAGAGTCGGATTGCAGAAATTAGGTGCTATTGACCCGGAGACAGACCACAGTACCAGGGTACCTATGTGATAATCTGTCAAAAATGTGAGAAATATCTGAGGGACAAAAGATGTTAAACACGGGTAATAACACAAGAGGGGGAGACGACCAATTAAGAGTATGACTGAGGCCTACAGTCACCACGTAATCCAAAGTTGTCTCACCTTCACCATATGCTACTCCCGTAATGCACAATATACACAGCACCATATAATAAAATGATTAGTGTAAATATTGAAAGCAAGGGAATGAAAGCCAAGTACGCTTACCACAATTACCAATACCTGAGTGCAGCTCCTAGGACAGGCCCCAATTATATGTGACGGTAACGTGTTGGAAATGGTGGTCGGCAGTCTTCCAAATAGCAGATGTCAATGCTGGGCCACATACATGTAAGTTATAAAAAAAAAGGAAAAAAAAGAGTGACTGCTTGTCTGATAATCTGTGGTAAGGTAAGGTAAGATACACGAAAACACAAGATATAAAAAATGCACTTTACTTAATCTAGAAAACAAAATAAAATAAAGACAATTCCTTGGCATTTAAAATAATGTAAAATAAAACATGTAAAAATATATATAACAAACTGAAAAGGGGGGAACTGGTTACGTTAACAGGAATACAAAGATAAATGGTGCTGGGAATATATGCGCAAGCTATCAACCTCTATTTGATCACACAAGGTGGGTCAAGTAGGTGTTCACAGCAAGAGCACTAGATATATTCTGACTGGAGAACTGCTGGCGGTCCTGACATTGGCTTGCGAGGAATGTGATTGGCGTGGAGCTGGAGTGGTGTGTTGTTGAACGGCCAATGAGAATGCAGGACGGCCGCAAGTCGGTAGTTTGGCTGGGAGTAGCAGTTGGCGGGTCGACCAGGTGTGCAGGGGGGGGAGTTGCAGGTGCGTGGCTGGTCTTGATATATACGTTTAAGCCACTGAATAACGTATCTTGAATATTGGGTTGGACGTGACGCTAAAAGAAGGAGCAGGCTCAATCTCTGGGAAGAGATTATCATCACATATATATATATATATATATATATATATATATATATATATATATATATATATATATATATATATATATATATATATATATATATATATATATATATATATATATATATATATATATATGTTATATTTATGTCAGCTTAATTAATTATTATCGATGAGGCGCGTATAATTCATTAGAACTGAGACTGCTGGCTTAAAACCTCAGCTGTGACGATATATACACTACACATCACATTGCATCATGATGTGTATCAGAATATATTGGAAGATTTTCAAGTAAACATTTAGGTTCTGATTAAAAATCTAAAGGGGATTAGAAAAGCTCTTCTCAAATCCGCAAAGCTTCATGTTTGTAAATTCGTAAGCTTTCCATAAACGACCGTCCTAGTTTGAATCTAATGGTCTGTTGCCGCTTGTAACACCCTGTAATGCTTTGTAACGTATCTCTCACGTATGTCCTTAAACCGTTAAGTGACAGTGAAAGGATCCTCTAGTATGTGGAAACTATTGACCGAGCAAGATAAACTTGCTCTTTCAAACGTAAAATTGAACCCTTCGAGTACCCCTCAGTTTTGAAAAGAGAGATGTGTTGATACCTGGTTGATGGGGTTCTGGGAGTTCTTCTACTCCCCAAGCCCGACCCGAGGCCAGACTTGTGAAAGTTTGGTCCGCCAGGCTGTTGCTTGCAGCGGCCCACAGGCCCACATACCCACCACAGCCCGGTTGTTCCAGACCTCCTTGGAGAAAATGATCTAGTTTTCTCTTGAAGATGTTCACGGTTGTTCCGGTAATATTTCTTATGCTCGCTGGGAGGGTGTTGAACAACCGTGGACCTCTGATGTTCATACAGTGTTCTTTGATTGAGCCTATGGCACCCCTGCTCTTCACTTGTTCTATTCGCATTTTCTTCCATATCGTTCACGCCAGTATATTGTTATTTTACTGTGTAGATTTGGGATCTGGCCCTCCAGTATCTTCCACGTGTATATTATTTTATATCTCTCTCGTCTTCTTTCTATTATTATTATTATTAACATCTTTATTGACAAAATTAATTACAATTTTGCCTAATCTGAGGATTTTGATTAAGTCTGATAAAAGTGAGGATAATGCTGGCATTCACTGTCACGCAGGACAGAGGGTCATACATAAGACAATAGGTCTAAACTGTAGGCGGAAGTACATATATATCATGGTTACAATCAATGTTTTAATGTATGGATATGTGAAAACAACTTTCTATTGTGCATTGCCACACAAGGGCAGGGATGGGTTCATAAGTGATGCAGCTTAGAAGTAATATAAATAAAAATTGTTCTTCATTCTTTAAAATGGACAAGCAAATTTTGAATAAATTGTTAGGATGTCGTCCAGAACACCTGAGTCAATAAAATAGTTACACAGTTGGTGGTAGAAGAGGCCAGGAGGTCTAAAGTCCTTTACGGTTTCACATTCAACAATATAGTGTTCTAGTGAATGCATTAAAGGTTTATCACAGAGTTTACAATCTGAGTATTCTGGTAGTGGCTCAGCCTCACTAACCTGCCAGATGTGTCTATAGCCAAGACGAATTCGCGCAATGACTACATCACATTGCCTGGTTCGGTTACTGTGCTGACCATACAAATTTCCATTATTACAAAACTTGTCATAACTTTTAATACTGCAGCTTTCAGGTCTCTGGACATTTCTTAGTTCTTCTAAATCTAAATTAATTTATTTAATTTGTATGTTTCTAATAATTGCATTAGATAGTCCAAAGTCATAATCAATGTTTTCTTTCCTGCAAGCCTCATTGGCCAATTGATCTACAAAGTCATGTTTTCCAACTCCAACATGTGATTGGATCCACACAAATTTTATAGAAGAGTTATTATCATTGGCAAAAATTACATTCCATTTAATATTACAAGCTACTTCCGACATGCATTGTGATAGGTTATTTAAGGACTGCAGAGCACTTTTAGAGTCACAGAAAATAACTCCACCACCATTGAGCTTAAGGTATTCAGTGGTTAGATAAATGCCCAATAGCTCGGTCTGTGTCATGCTTGCCCAGTTATTCAATCTCTGTGTACTAGACATGATCATTTCATTCCCTTTATATACTGCACAGGCACAACCTGTTCTACCAGAGCCTAACTGCACAGAACCATCAGTAAAGGCATAGGATTCAGTCGGTTTGAGAATTTTAAGATGACTGTCAATAGCTTCTAATGTTATACATCTTAAAATGTCAGTGTTATACATTTGTTTTACACTGATGGGGTATAATGTAGAGAGACCTCCACATCTTTCCAAGGGGGAATATAGTGAACAGTTTTATCAAGGTTAAGAGGCACATTCAGTTTCAGAAGATTATAGGCACAACACTGAGCCACACACTGTAAGGAGCTTTTTGCGGCAGATTGAGGGAACAGTCAGAATTGTTTAGAATGGATCTCAATTTAATTTTAATAGAGCTGGGGGACCATTATTTTTCAAAGTTTTGGCGCAAAACATAGTACTAAGTAGAACTATCCTTTCGTAAATTGAAGGTAAGTTTAGTTCCTTTCTCATGTTAACAATTCTGACAGTTCTAGGACAACCCAGGATGATGTGCATGGCATCATTCTGTAATACATCTAGGTCTTGTAATTGTTTAGGAGAAAAATTAAGATGCAAGGCATAATAATCAACAACAGATCGTATAAAGGCAATATAAAAACTACGAGCATATTTTATGTTAATGCCAAATCCTTTGCCAACAAGAGTTTTGAAAGGTTTAAGACGCTCAACAATTTTTTTGAGCAGGTTGCTGACGAGATTTGTATCATTAACCTCGACTCCAAGATATTTATAAAACTCACAAGTCTCTACGGGCACTCCATTAATAGTATAGTTAACATGAAGAGAATGGGGAATAAGAACCCTTGTTTTATCAACAGAGATTATGAGGCCACATTTTACTACTTTCTTGGAGAATGCACCAAGTAACACTTGTAGCCTTGGTTTACTGTGTGCCATAATACAAATATCATCAGCATAACATATAACAGTTTCAGTAGGTTGTACAGGTATGTCATGGATAAGTTTGTGCATAAGTATATTGAACCACCACCACCTTGAGGTGTGCCTAGTTCGAATGCATCTGTTATTGTACTTTTAACTCCTTTAAATAGGACACTAGCACGCCTGTTAGATAGGTAGCTCTTTTATCCAACTCAGAAGATTACCTTTGATTCCAAATTCAGCAAGTTGCTCTAATATTATTTCGCCATTCGCTACATGCAAGCTGAATTTAGGTCAATAAAGGCTTCCTGTGTCCCATCCTGGGAGTTTACAAAATATTCAGCAAAGCATGTTTGTGTGCTACACTTGGGCATAAACCCATATAGGTTAGGGGCCAGTTTTTCTTTGACCTGAAACATGACCCGATTGAGAACAATTCTCTTCAAGACTTTACACATGCAAGATGTAAGGGAAATGGGTCTGAATTTTTGAGAGTTAGGTTTAGGAATTGATATTATGAGACTTTGTGTCCATTTCTTTGGCAAGATACCTTGTGAGAGACTCATTTGATAGAGGTCAAGCAGAGGGTGGCTAGGGACATCATTCAGTAAGCTCATGGTGTTATAAGTTATACCATCCTCACCAGGGGCAGTTTGTTTAGGTTTTCCTAATGCTGATGTTATTTCAAAGGGAGTTATAGCAAACTGATCTGTTAAATCTAGTGAGGAGCGTGCTATTTCAGTATTAAAGTTCCTGTTAATGTAAGTGTGAGTTAAATGCTGCTGTATATCTGGGGGTAAGGAAGAAATTTGTGAGACACTAGACCATTGAGCTAAGAGCATGTCAGCATATTCTGCAGGAGTATGATGAAGCTGGACTGGGGCTGAAGGTTTGGTAATGTTTTTAATTTTGTTCCACATTTCGATAATATTGTAGTTCTATTGATACCTTGGAGGAATTGTTCTCAATATGTGTCCTTAACTTGACCCTTAAGCTCGCGAAAATCTCTGTTGGCATTAAGGAATGCAAGTAAATTGTCAGTTGTTTTGTCTCGTTTATAACAGTCAGCAAGCTGAAGTACTTTAGCTCGCTCTGCAATAATAGTAGGAGCCTCTGTCCATGAGGAAGAACAAGTGTTCTTTTTTTTCCTTGATTTAACCCAGGTATCATAATAACCAGTGATGATACTGACAAGATCATTGTAAAAGTGGTCCACTGATACAGGTGTATACCCAGTGTACCACTTATGTACATAAGCCTTATAATGCTGTTTAAGATTGTCTCGAATGTTAATTTTAACTCTAGGATGAGGATTGGACCTAATATCCACCACATTGTATTCACAATATATTGCAAAATGATTACTTACTAGTTCTGGGATGAGCTTAACGTTGACGTTATTATCTGCTAGGCTGTACCCAATCACATAATCCAACCTACCTCCCAATAAATGGGTCTGTTTATCAGTATCATACACAGTAATATTATGATCAGTAAGGTATTTCAAGAAGACCCTTCCATTAGTGTTACACTGAACATCACCAAGAGCAGTGTGACGAGCATTAAAGTCACCCATACATAACATAGCTGTGTTACCTGTAGGTTTCGGTAGCAGGTCTGCATTAAGTACACTACATCGTCCATATATGTTATACAGTAGGAAATGGCTATTTGCAGTTTGTAATTTGAATGTTTGATAATGTATACTATCACTCCTGTGTTTTTTAATTAGTTTACAGATTAATGCATTCTTAACATACATGAGTAAACCAGTTCCAATATCGTTGTTGTATGCTATATACCCAGGTATCCTGGGTGGGACCTTCTTGATAGTTGTGGACGTATATGGTTCCTGTAAACAGATCACCTCCACGTCTCTCATTTTAGCATACAAGATTACGTCATTTATCCGAAGATAAACACTTCGAATATTCCAAGAAAGAAACTTAATTGTTTTTGTTTGATGAGCCATGGTTAAGTATCAAGGGAATTAAGGTAACATTTAAGCTCGTTAAACACTTGGACAACATAAGCAACTTTGTTCCGTGTGTCCTGAGTAATATCACTTCTGCATAGGATGCGTTTAACCAGAGAAGCAGTTGGTGTTTTCTTAAACTCTTTTCCTGTAACCAACTCAAGGGTTTCATTATGATCTAGTGGGGGTGTCAGTGAGGAATCAATGACTAATCTAACACCATTACCCATGGAGATTTGACACTCACGTTCCGTAGAGATAGGTGGAGTAGCCTCAGCAGCTGCAACATTACCACTCGTATCACTACTGGTGCTGGGAGAATTTACTTGATCACTATCGCTAGCATGTTTCACTTCACCACTATCACCGGGCAGATTCATCTCTAATGTTTGTATTTTAATTTCCAATTCAGTAATTTTCTTTTTAAACCAGTCAATTTCTTCTGTATCTTTGCTTGTTTGCTTTAGTCCGTCGATGGTTGGAAACTGCGTATTAGAGGTAACATAAGAGCTTCCTGCTGGGTGCCTCCTGCAGCTGGACCAGACGCCACTGGCTTCCTGCTCGTGTTAGAGAGGGCGGGGCGTCGAGGGCAGCCACGATGCCAAACATCTACGCCTTCTTGCAAACACCTGGGACACTTCCGGACCGGAGGAGAGGCTTCCTCTCCGTCCTCAAGGGTAGGGGGGGTCCCTGTGAGGACACTGCCTTGTATCGTGCTGTTCAGCACAGAGCCCACACACCGGGTCATGTCGACAGTACGTAGAGATATGATGAGTACCGTGGCACTTATAACAAACAACAGGGGGGATACCCAAGGTCTGATAGGACTTGATGGGATGAAATGTCCAAAGAAGGTGTAATGTTCAGGGGGAGGGTCACTGCCATTCCAAACAATGATGATCCTGTTGAGAGGTTGACCATCCTTATGTATCCGTCTTGCCTTGTAGACTCCTTCAAGGGTATAAGCTCTATCAAGAGGATACTCTTTGGGAAAACTGGTAACAAGATATTCCTTAAATTTTTAGGGCGATTGATGACGTCTTCTCTGGTGAAAACAATATTACCAATCTTACCTTCAACCAGTTGAGTGATGATATCTTCTTACGTACGTGACACAAAGATGTAAGGGGATGTTGGTCTAGGTCGGACTATATCGAGGAATGTTTTAGAGAAGTTATTAGAAAGTTGTTCGAACATGTCAGTTTATCGTTGGTGGATGTTCCAGCTGGGAATGCCAGGCACATAGTCAGCGCGGGGAGCAATAAGAGGCTTGGGTGGGCGTGCCCCTGCCTGGGTGGGCCCACTGCCGCCCACCTCCACTTTCTTCACACGGGTTCCAGTGTTCCTGTCATCATTGCCAATGATCTCCTCAGCATCAGCAGAGTCTGCACGTTTATAATTTCTTCTCGTATTCCGTGATTGTTGCACGTGCAACTCATTTTCGTTATCTAAATAAGCATCGAGTTCCATGTCATGGGTGACTGCAACCCACTTCGAGCATCAACATATTCCTCGCCGACGGACTCAGGATCCATTGCTTGGAGATCACTTGGATTAACAAGCACAACAGAAGGTAGGTTGGTACTGAGCCCAGTTGCCATGACAACGGGCCAGGAGGCAGCACAGGGTAGCCTGCAGGGCGCCACCACTCGCCCAGGCTAGTACACTGTTACCCACCTCATGTAAACACACCAGTCGCGCACACAAACCACGACGCTGGGAAGGAGGGCCCAAGGACTATTTTACACACAACCTACAACAGTTGGTAGTCAGGGTGTCGCACACTTAGTACCGCGCAGCTGACTATTAGGCACGCTAAAGGCTAAATCTTAACCAGCCTGTGTTAAACCGGACGAGGGGCACATCGTGACGGGCCAATCCCGTGGCTCCGGAGAACTCCTCTTTCTAGTGAGTACATT
>WNGS01068575.1:0-13195 GCA_020271785.1 Procambarus virginalis | reverse complement strand
GTGTGTGGGTGTGTGTGTGTGTGTGGTGTGTGGGTGTGTGTGTACTCACCTAGTTGTACTCACCTAGTTGCGTTTGCGGGGGTTGAACTCTGGCTCTTTGGTCCCGTCTCTCAACCGTCAATCAACTGATGTACAGATTCCTGAGCCTACTGGGCTCTGTCATATCTACATTTGAAACTGTGTATGGAGTCAGCCTCCACCACATCACTACCTAATGCATTCCATCTGTTAACTACTCTGACACTGAAAAAGTTCTTTCTAACATCCCTGTAGCTCATTTGGGTACTCAGCTTCCACCTGTGTCCCCTTGTTCACGTCCCGCCAGTGTTGAATTGTTTATCCTTGTTTACCCGGTCGATTCCCCTGAGGATTTTGTAGGTTGTGATCATGTCCCCCTTACTCTTCTGTCTTCCAGTGTCGTAAGGTGCATTTCCCGCAGCCTTTCCTCATAACTCATGCCTCTTAGTTCTGGGACTAGTCTAGTAGCATACCTTAGGACTTTTTCCAGCTTCGTCTTGTGCTTGACAAGGTACGGGCTCCATGCTGGGGCCGCATACTCCAGGATTGGTCTTACATATGTGGTGTACAAGATTCTGAATGATTCCTTACACAGGGTCCTGAACGCTGTTCTGATGTTAACCAGCCTTGCATATGCCGCAGACGTTATTCTCTTTATGTGGGCTTCAGGAGACAGGTTTGGTGTGATATCAACTTCTAGATCTTTCTCTCTGTTTCATTAAGTACTTCATCTCCTATTCTGTATCCTGTGTCTGGCCTCCTGTTTCCACTACCTAGTTTCATTACTTTGCATTTACTCGGGTTGAACTTCAACAGCCATTTGTTGGACCATTCACTCAGTGTGACTAGGTCATCTTGTAGTCTCCTACTATCATCCTCTGTTTCAGCCCTTCTCATAATTTTTGCATCGTCGGCAAACATTGAGATGAACGAATCTATGCCCTCTGGGAGATCATTTACATATACCAGAAACATTATAGGTCCAAGGACTGACCCCTGCGGGACTCTACTTGTAACATCTCGCCAATCTGAGACCTCACCCTTCACACAGACTCGTTGTCTCCTGTTGCTTAGGTACTCCTTTGTCCAATGGAGTACCTTCCCTTTCACTCCAGCCTGCATTTCCAGCTCTCTCACTAGCCTCTTGGTTGGCACTGTACCAAAGGCTTTCTGAATATCCAAAAATATGCAGTCTGCCCACCCTTCTCTTTCTTGCCTTATTTTTGTTGCCTGGTCGTAGAATTCAAGTAACCCTGTGAAGCAGGACCTGCCATCCCTGAACCCATGTTGATGCTGTGTTACAAAGTTCCTTCGTTCCAGGTGCTCCACTAGCTTTTTTCGCACAATCTTCTCCATCAGCTTGCATGGTATGCAGGTTAGGGACACTGGCCTGTAATTCAGTGCCTCCTGTCTACTAGGTGCGTATGCACACACATACAAGGTATACTAGGTGAGTACACACACACACACACACACACACACACACACACACACACACACACACACACACACACACACACACACACACACACACACACACACACACACACACACACACACACACACACACACACACACATAAAACTCACACACACACAAGGTATACTAGGTGAGTTCATTTAAGTACACACACACAAAAAAAAACCCACACAACAAATCCCACCTATCAGTGGGCATTGGGGACACACACACACACACACACACATTTGATTGACTAAAATTAACGTCTTTTATACGTTTAAAAGACGTCTTTATATAAATAGTTTCAGTGTCTTCTTTCTGAGACCAAATAAGAACGTCAAAAAATGTTTTGTGTTTGCTGGGTATAGCTCTGTTAGGCCTAGCACCTCGCCCAGCCAGGGAATGAGGATATTATGCCAGGAACGCCTTTATGATCAACATGCTTCTTGCACATCTCTCCACCAGCTCTCTAGTACTACGGTTTGTTGCCTGTGTATGTCAAGTTTTGTCGAGTGTTGAGCAGATACTTATGACTGTGTTGTTCCCTTCACTCTCGCACTCTCTTGCTCCTCTGGGAAGTATGGCTTCAAACGATTGATATGACATACCTGTGTCTTGTTGGGGCGATTCGGCTTGCTGATCTCATAACTTACAGGACCCACACGCCGAACAACCGAGTATGGACCACCAAAGCGTGATTCCGTCACTCTACCTCTCCCAGGTAGCAACATCATCGCTCTGGCTCCCGCCTCGAACTCCCTTGGGACAGCCTTCTTGTCGTACCAGATCGACATCTTCTCTTGAGCTATCTTCAGGTGATCAGCAGCTAGCTCCTTCGCCGTTTTCTGTCGTTCGTGGAATTTCTGCACATAATCTTCCACTGTCACTAATGTTTTCTCCGCCGTCAACTGCTCCTTCAGCATCAATAACGGGCTCCTTACTTCGTGCCCAAACACTAGCTGGAATGGAGAGAATCCCAGACTCAACTATAGCATCTCGGATCGCGAACAGGACTGGACAGACAGCCTCATCCCATTACGCTCCCTGTTCTGCACAATACACTCTTAAGATGGTCTTCAGAGTGGAATGGAACCTCTCAATCGCTCCCTACGATTGAGGTCTATAAGGAGACGATCGTAGTTGGGCTATTCCCCAGCTTGTAATAGCCTGCCTAAACCACCTCGACTGGAAAACACTTCACAGTCGGACTGGATCTCCTTGGGCACACCTACCCAAGCAAAGAACCGCTGAAGGTGTTCCATGACGCATCTCGATGTCACCTTCCGCACTGGGATCGCCTCTGGAGATCTTGTCGAAGCACACATGATAGTCAATAAGTAATTGTTTCCCTTTCTTGTCTTAGGTAATGGTCCCACGACGTCGATTATTAGGCGCTCAAACGACTGGCCGAACGCAGGAACTGGAACCAAAGGTGCTTTCGGGATGGCAGGGAAGTTCTTCCCCGCCCTCTGGCACGGGAAACAGGTCTTGCAGATTCTTCTTACATAAGTGTCCATACCCGGTCAATAAAAATGTTCTCGAAGCCGGCTTAAGGTCTTGGTCACTCCCAAGTAACCCGCGGGATCCACTGAGTGGGCAAGCTTCAGTACCGCGTTTCTGTACCGCGCCGGCACCACCACCTGCCGCTTCACTCTCAGCATATCATCGCCCGCTTCTTCCCTAACCGGTCTCCACTGCCTCATTAGCACTCCTTTCTCCACGAAGAAATGAGTCGGTGACTCGGGTCCGGCAAGACCTCCTTCCGCCTCCTGTACTAACTCAGGAAACTCTTCCTTTTGCAGCTCACCTAGACGGGTGCGGTCGATACCTGAATGGTCCCCAGGACGGCGGGGAAGTGGTTCATATAGCCTCAGCTATCACTTCCTTATGTCCGGTCGTGATGGTCAAGTGGTTTAAGGCGTCCCTGTACATACCAGTTGCGTTGCTCCTGGGAGTATGGGTTAGAGTCACTTCTGGGGTGTGAGTTTTCAGTTGTGTCTAGTCCTGGGGACCATTCAGGCTTGTTTGCATTTGTGTTCCTCACGTGTTGCCCCAAAAAATGAGGTGATTTGATAAAATGCTATGCCCAAGATTACCATCCGAGTGCCGGCGGGGAAGTGGTTCATATAGCCTCGGCTATCACTTCCTTATGTCCAGTCGTGATGGTCAAGTGGTTTAAGGCGTCCCTGTACATACCAGTTGCGTTGCTCCTGGGAGTATGGGTTAGAGTCACTTCTGGGGTGTGAGTTTTCAGTTGTGTCTAGTCCTGGGGACCATTCAGGCTTGTTTGCATTTGTGTTCCTCACGTGTTGCCCCAAAAAATGAGGTGATTTGATAAAACGCTATGCCCAAGATTACCATCCGAGTGCCGGCGGGGAAGTGGTTCATATAGCCTCGGCTATCACTTCCTTATGTCCGGTCGTGATGGTCAAGTGGTTTAAGGCGTCCCTGTACATACCAGTTGCGTTGCTCTTGGGAGTATGGGTTCGAGTCACTTCTGGGGTGTGAGTTTTCAGTTGTGTCTAGTCCTGGGGACCATTCGGGCTTGTTTGCATATATATATATATATATATATATATATATATATATATATATATATATATATATATATATATATATATATATATATATATATATATATATATATATATATATATATACTGTATATATAACACACATGAGAGGATGTGCAGTGGCTTAATATCTAATATATTCATAGATTTGAGTAAGGGTACTGAGGAAAAGGAGAAGCATTGCCAGACATGTGGCTTTATTGAGCAAATAATTACAGTACAGTTACATCCTGCAATAACACAAGTCATATAATATACAATACTTATAATGAATAAACAGTGCTTAAACTATATATAATGATAAGCAAACGGCACATGACTAACGCAAGAACATATAGAAATTAAACTAGGAGTTAACATTCAACTAACCTGTACACAGGCACAACACAGCTGATCTGACAACAACAAAACAGTCAAGCGAGCATCCAAACGAAACAGTCAAGCGAGAATCCAACCGTGTACAATATCATAACACTTTTAATACAGGTACCGAGTGATGTCTGGGGCCAGAATTAGATATTGTCCTAATAGCAGCTCTGTGTTGAGTAATTAGAGGACGTAAATAAGTTTGGGTAGTGGAACCCCAAGCACAAATACCATAGTTGAGATGATAGTAATAATAATAATAATAATAATAATAATAATAATAATAATAATAATAATAATAATAATAATAATAATAATAATTTATTTAGGAAAAGTACATACATAGATGCAGAGTTACAAACATTCTGACTGATTTATAGATAGAGCTAGTACATACAATACCTAAATCCACTAGTACACATTGCGTTTCGGGCAAGGATAGATTAGAGAGAAATAAAGCGTCACCAGGGCAGAGTGAGGTACATAATATCTGATCTTAGAAAGAATGCCAATAGTGTTTGAAACTTTTTTTGATATATTTAGTATGTGTCCCTGGAAATTCAGCTTGTGGGCAATGAGGACGCCAAGGAATTTGCCATCTACTTTGTTACAAATTTGGGTATTGTTTATCCTGAGATTTATTTGATTTGAGGATTTATTGCTAAACAAAATATAGAAAGTTTTTCAATGTTGAGGGTGAGTTTGTTGGCAGTTAGCCAGAGATGGACTTTATTTAGATCAGTATTCACTGTGACATTTAGAGCCAGGGAGGCAGAACTGGAGTAAATGAAGGTTGTGTCTTCAGAAATAGAATTGGTTTGAGGTGTTGGGAGTCATTTGGAAGGTCATTAATGTAGATGATGTTACGGTGCCCTCTTCTATCTCTTTCGTTTGCCTGCTTTAAGAGTCATATAAACTCTCCCTACTGTTTCTCTGAGGTACAGGGAAGTCTGTTGGTATGTGTGGCGACCAGATCGGCCGCCAATTAAGGGAGAAAGTTACATTATAAGTTGTAAGTAAGGGGAAATTGGCACCCTGATATAAAATGAAAGAGTATCCCCTACTGCAGATATGACATTTTGCAAGGGACGCTAGCCGTATGCGGATTGGGTGGCTTGGGTCACGGGCGACCAATCAGAGCCTGCTGTGACATCACCGAGTGCCCTGAGCGGTGCCAACGTCAGAGTTGACCTGACTGTGGAGGCGAGACGACGCACCTCGGTCAGCTCTCAAGGATTTGAGGCTCTACAAGCCTTTCTCAGCGGATTAGAGCTAGCTATCGCAGCCCACCTTATATATTGGAGACCCCATGCTTCTGGGAAGCAAAAAAGGGAACCAAGTTCATTGAGCAAAGGAGTGCCAAACTTGGAAAATATTCGGCGACGACGCTGGGCGGCGACGCTGGACTTTCAGAGCCTGGAAGGTGTGGCGGGCAGGCCTAGCTGTGACCGGGTCACATTCACTGAGGGTTTTGGAGGGACGACACCGTTCCTAGGACAAGGAGCAACGCCTTGTGGAAGGGATGAGTGTGTGAATATAGCGATTGGCTCAGTGCCCATTGGTGAACCAGGATTGGGATAGCTGAATCTCAGGGATTGGAACGGCGATGACGCAAAGGCTTCACGACACCTGAGGACCTGTAGAACGTTCCTGGATCGTCAAGGATCGACTCAGGAAGCGTGGGAACCTCACACCATCGAGGGACAGGCGTCGTGAGCCAGGAATGTAAAGGTAGATCAATTTTCCCTCCCATTACCCCTTGTGTGAGTAGGCTAGATAGGCCACAATATTTATTTGTGTATGTGGCAATATAACATTAATACTTTAGTAGTAGAATAGGCTGCAGGGCAGCTCATGTCCAGGATTGTCAGAGAGGACAGTGTGTGTGGACGGCAGGACAGTGAAGAGGAGGTGCCGACGTGGTGAAGAGGCCCTTCTGTGCGAGAGTGTGTGACTCCTGTCTTTCTGCCCAGTTGAAGGAGTGTTGGAGGTCGTGGAAGAAGATTTGCTGACGATCTTCAGATTTAATATCCTTAATTTCATATTCATGTATTGCTTGTGATTGTATGTGTGATCATGTAGTATCTATAATTCGATCCATTAATGTAACATCACTTGTATGTATATACCTTACCTGAATAAACATATTTATATTTATTTAACATATTTTTATTAGTTTGTGTCAGTAAAGTCACACATTTTATTATTGTGTTTAAGTGTGCCTCCATTATAATATTTCTCTACGAGCATACACGAAGGTTATCATAGTGCCACCTAGGGAACACCACGTTCTCTATGGAAGTTCTTATTGCCTGGAGAGTGGTAAAACAGCATAGACTTATATAAAAGTGTACCCCTTAGCCATCCGATCAGTATCAGTGCCTGAATGGTGGCAACAAGTAACGTAGTGGCTAGAGAGAGGTAAAGCCACACAGACCTTCATGGGAGAGTACCCGGGGCTGACAGTTCAGTAGCAGATCTATGGGAGTAGCAACATTCTGGCATCGAACAATATATAATACACCCACTGAACTGCATCACTGGGGTGCAGACATAATAACCCAGCTGGCGACCTTGTTAAGAAGAAGATAAAGAAGACAGGCGGGAAAGGAGTTCCTGCAACCTTTTTGTCAGGCAGGCAAGGCTCAGGGAGGTTATTGTTATAAGGTAAGCCTGAGTCTTCCTTCACTCCTCCACGGGTCTAGGCCGGAATTGCTGATAGCAGTTTCCCCGTGGTTGACTGAAGGGCTTCCAGGGTGAATCAGTGGCACCCCTTCAGTGGTGGAAGCAAAGACCTGCGGAGGTGGGCATTGCTGGTCCTCTCTTGTGGGACCAAGGAGACCCTGGTGAATCCCGGGAGTCGGAGGGGCTTAGTATTCTGCCTTCTGAGCCCCTAGCAGCCGAGTGCTAGCGGAGCCCCGGCCCACCCCCCGGGACAATGAGAAAGAGGAGAGGGCCAAGTATGCTGCCCTTAGGAACACCAATGTTGAGGGGTAGGGTGGGAGAAATTGTATTATTCACAGAAACATACTGGTGCCTCTGACTCCATAATGATGTAATTTAAGAAGAAGGTTTTAGTGGTTGACAGTGTAAAAAGCCTTATGCAGGTCCACAAATAACCCAACAGGGAACTCATTTCTATCAAGAGCTGCATGTATCAAGTTAATCATACTCATAGGTGCATCGTTAGTGCTTTTTTGGGTCTGGAGCTATATTGACAAGAGCTAAGTATATTGTGTTTGGATAGATAAGAGTTTAGGTGCTTGTAGATTAGTTTTTCCAATATTTTTGACAAGTTTGGCAGAATTGATATACGTCTGAAGTTGTTGACATAAGTGAGATCACCACATTTGTGGACAGGGGTTACTCCTGCTTTTTTTTTGAATATCTGGAAATGTTTTGAGTTCAAGTGACTTGTTGAAAAGCAATGCAATGGCAGGAGCTAATGATATGGAGGCTTTTTTGTAAATTAGAGTTGGTGTCTCCTCAAAGGCACTAGACTTGGTTTTAGGGAAAGGATTATCTCATTAACATCAGTAGAATTAGCAGGCTTTCGGTACAGAGACTGTGAATAGTTACCTGTAAGATAGTCCTGAACATCAGTACTGGAAGATGGAATATCATTTGCAAGGGATGACCCAATGGAAGAGAAGAACCTATTGAACTCAATAGCAGTATCAGAGGCTGAAAGCAGACCATCGTTATTGGACAGGAGTATTGGTTTGTTATTTAAAATCTTCTTTGATCTCAATATTTGTGAAATTGTGCTCCATGATTTCTTAATTAAAAATTCCATGTTTTCTTAATTAAAAATTAAATTTAAATTTTGTTTGATATTAGTCATTTATTGAACTTTATTAATTAAGTACATTATTTTTTTTCCTTAATTCATATTAGTTATAGGATCATAACTAAACTATTTATAGTTGATTATCATTAAGATTAAATTTGCCAGTTTATTATTAAACTTTTTCTTTGCTTTCATTATTACCTAGGTTGCCTAGCCTCGCCATACTCCCTTACTCAAAAAAAAAAAATCAAGTGTTTATTCAGGTAAAGTACATACATACAGGGTGTGGTACAAATATTGATGAATTTATAGATAGAGCTAGTACATAAAATGCCTAAAGCCACTATTAAGCAAAACGTTTCGGGCAGGAGAACACTTGAGACTAAAACTTAATACTAATTGAGATAAAAGTGTAAAATGTGTTGAGAAAAAAAAAAGGGGGGAACATGGCATAATAACAGCCAAAAATACAATTTGGTCGACAAACAGCATTCTTTCAATAAATACCAGACATGGGTTGACATTATAGGGGTAAGGTAGGTTACAGGGAGTTAATTAGGTAGTACTTAGTTTTTATCTTAAACTGGTTGAGAGAGGTACAGTCTTTAACATGATTGGAAAGGTCATTCCACATTCTGAGTCCTTTGATTTGTAGAGCATTTCTACTTTGATTAAGTCGTACTCTTTGAATATCAAAAAGGTATTTGTTTCTGGTGTGGTGCTCATTGGCTCTGTTACAACCATCAGTGAAGCTTTTAAGGTCAAGATTGACATTACAGTTCAGCGTTTTTTATATATATATATATATATATATATATATGTATATATATATATATATATATATATATATATATATATATATATCTACTATAGAACACTTTCCCACCAGGAGACTCGAACCCTAGCCAGCACAGAAGCCTTCCAGCAACCGGCATAACAGGTAACGCCTTAACCCACTGCACCACGCTCAGACCCTTAAAAGAGATGGTAATTTCGGGGCATTTCAACACCTCAACCATCACCTCCCAAGAGCACTAGAGCAAGTGAGGGGTCAATTTTACGTTTTTTCATCAAGTCCCTGTTAACATGGGAAGACACTGTGTCTATGCTTAATGCCCAACTTGCCTAAACACGCGAGAGTAGTTATTCAACTATAGAACACTTTCCCACCAGGAGACTCAACGAACCCTAGCCAGCATAGAAGCCTTCCAGCAACCAGCATAACAGGTAACGCCTTAACCCACTGCACCCTGTTAACACTGCATGTTAACAGGGACTTGATGAAAAAACGTAAAATTGACCCCTCACTTGCTCTAGTGCTCTTGGGAGGTGGTGGTTGAGGTGTTGAAATACCCCGAAATTACCATCTCTTTTAAGAGTCTGAGCGTGGTGCAGTGGGTTAAGGCGTTACCTGTTATGCCGGTTGCTGGAAGGCTTCTGTGCTGGCTAGGTGTTGAAATGCCCCAAAATGTTGAAATGCCCCGAAATTACAATCTCTTTTAAGGGTCTGAGCGTGGTGCAGTGGGTTAAGGCGTTACCTGTTATGCCGGTTGCTGGAAGGCTTCTGTGCTGGCTAGGGTTCGAGTCTCCTGGTGGGAAAGTGTTCTATAGTTGAATAACTACTCTTGCGTGTTTAGGCAAGTTGGACATATATATATATATATATATATATATATATATATATATATATATATATATAGGGAGTGTCCAACAAGGTGACCCCTTAGCACCCCTCCTTTTCTGCCTAGCTATCAAAGAGGTCACTGATAGTCTGACAAGCGCGCTAAACATCTGGTACCTGGATGATGGCACTCTCGCTGGAACCCCGGAAACCATTTTGGAGGATATAAGGAAAATCCAGGAGCAGGGAGCAGCCTTGGGCCTCATTCTCAATGCATCCAAATGTGAAATAATCTCCCGCAACCCAGACATCACTGGGCAAATACAAAATGTTCTTCCAGACATTCTCGTTGTCGAGCCACCGGACTGCACTCTCCTGGGTGCCCCCATTGGCCTACGACCAATCGAGGAGGTCCTGGCTGCAAAAATCACTGATCTAAAGAGAATGCTGGACAGGATTGACAAGATTGATGCCCATGATGCTCTCTTTCTCCTCACAAGATGCCTGTCTCTCCCTAAGTTGACCTACTTCCTGAGATGTTCTCCATCCTACAGCAGCCCAAAGTTAAATGTGTATGACACCCTTCAGAGGTCCATGCTGGTCAAAGTCCTGAACCTGCCATTGGACGACTCTCAGTGGGAGCAAGCAACCCTTCCTGTAAGACTTGGCAGCCTTGGTGTCCGCACAGCCTCCCAAATTGCTCTACCAGCCTTCCTTTCCTCCTCCCACGCATCGCACGATCTCGTCAGAGATATCTTACCTGTAACCCTGAGAGATTCAGCAGGAATACACGATCCTGCTTTCACTGAATGTTCAAATCAGTGGGATGTTCTCGCAGCCCCAGCAACCATTATAGAGCCAACAAAACAACACAAACAGTCCGGCTGGGACCACCCTCTAGTGGAAAAAGTAGCTGATGCCATGCTCAGCGCCGCAACATCAGCCAAGGAGAAAGCCCGCCTCAGAGCAGTGCGCGCCCCCCATGCAGGAGACTTCCTCCAGGCAGTACCCATGTCAGCAATCGGCACGCGCCTAGATCCAGAATCCCTTCGTGTAGCAGTGGCCCTCCGCCTTGGTGCCCCAATTCACACTGAATACAAGTGTATTTGCAACAGGGTGGAAGCAGACCAATACGGACTGCATGGGTTGTATTGCGGAAGCACAAAGGGCTGGCATGCAAGACACAACGAGGTCAATGACATCATCAAGAGAAGCCTCGTCTCAGCTAAGTGCCCAGCGGAGAGAGAACCTCGCATCCTAGGGGTCCAAAACCCGGATTTCCCTGCACTTCGCCCTGATGGCATCACCATATACTCATGGAAGGAGGGTAGACAGTTGGTGTGGGACTACACATGTGTATCCACCCTGGCTGACACCTATGTACACTTCGGAGCTGATCAAGCAGGTGGGGCGGCCAACCACAGGGAAACAGCAAAATCTCTCAAATACAGGCGACTGGCAGGTCAATACCTCTTTGTTCCCATAGCGTCTGAGACGCATGGCCCCTGGGGCAAGAGTGCCTTGGGATTTCTCAAGGAATTGGGTTCCAAGCTCATTGACGTCACCAGAGACCCAAGGGCTTCCAGTTTTTTGTTTCAGCGCCTCAGTGTGGCGATCCAGAAAGGAAATGCTTGCTGCGTCCTCGTTCCTGTCCGGAAGTGGAGGAGCTTCAAGAGATCCATAACCTTTAGGCATTTGTCTTGTATGTTTTGAAACCTTTAAATACACAATAAGTATAAAAAAGGAAGGGGGTGGTAGGAGAAAAGCACACAGAAACTGTATTGGAGGGGACCTACATTCCCTCCAATGCATAATGTGTGATTTCCTCCGAGGCTATGGGTCCCTTTCTTCCAGCCAGAGGTGGTACTCCCTTCCATATTAAAAAAAAAAAAAAAAAAATATATATATATATATATATATATATATATATATATATATATATATATATATATATATATATATATATATATATATATATATTAGTATATTTTGGTAGCAGTCTTTCCTGTAGACATATGTTATTAAATATGACCGAAAAAGTAAGATTAATAATTCTAACACGAATTTTCTCGATTTTTCCTTATGTTTCTTTTTACTGGTGACGGTAAATGAAAAATCAATTCTCCAAAATTCATTTTTATTTCTAGTCTGACGCGACACTTGAGCGCGTTTCGTAAAACTTATTACATTTTCAAAGACTTCAGTTTATCCACACACAACTTTATGACTGAAACAGCATTTTGGCTCTTATACCTGCATTTGGGTGAGGTGATGTAATACAATAGTGGGGTGAAAAAACAAACTTTCAACAAAACACAGAACACGGAACAATGGATATATTGGATATATAATAGAAGGCCTATTATCCCATATTTCCTGATGTTTCTATATTGGAGCGGAGTCTTGAAGTGGGTAGAATATAGTTGTGCGTTAATTGGCTGTTGATTGCTGGTGTTGACTTCTTGATGTGTAGTGCCTCGTAGATATCAAGCCGCCTGCTGTCGCTGTATCTATCAATGATTTCTGTGTTGTTTGCTAAGATTTCTCTGGTGATGGTTTGGTTGTGGGAAGAGAGTATATGTTCCTTAATGGAGCCCTGTTGCTTATTGTGACGGTGTTCCCCCCCTTCTAATTCTCCCACGCCTGCTGTAAGAGTCATGTCCACCATTCCCGAGCGTTCTCTACATTGCAGGCATTAATTGAACATATGTGGGAGAGAACAGTATTCTCGATGAGCCGAGAAATTTGCGAAAATAGAACATTTTGGCCTGTGGGATAGGCCCTTTAGGGAGCCAATATGGCGCTGGCGAGTCTGTTCTCCTGCCAAAACTGTGTGACGTCAGTGGCGCCAGATTGGTCACCGTCAGCGACGTGGCACTGGGAGCCAATGAAAACCAACTTTGGGAAAAGTGACGTCACATAGGCGGGGGGAGTCCAGCCGTGGTGACGCCTTGGCGATATCAGTCTTTCACGACACGTCCGAGAGGTAGGACGCGCGATCGGTCGTCCTGTCAGAGTGACGGATTTACCGAACTCCGGTGGATGTAAGCGTCTCCAGTTGTTGGCACGCACTCTGTGAGGTCTTCCTGCAACCCAGATGTGGCTCAGATAAGGAATTGACGGAATATTGAGCAACAAGTGCTCAGGGGACAGGTGCGTTGCAAGAAGTGGGCCGGGCATCGACGTGTGTCGTCGTGGCAGTTCACCAGTATAAGAGGCAGCTTAGTGGCCGGGCCACCCACGTGAGTGAACCGGGTTGACAGCCTTGTCAACCAGGTTGAACGTGTGATCGACGATCCTGTCAAGTTTGACAGTAACCCCACTTCGTGGAACCCTACGAGTCAACAGTTTGATGCAAGCACGTCG
>WNGS01068561.1:59645-71754 GCA_020271785.1 Procambarus virginalis | reverse complement strand
ATCGTCAACTGAGTCCTAGCTGGCTGGCTTGCTGGTTGACTGACTGAGAATTTGTATGTGGAGAACATATCCCAATTCCTCGCAGTAATAGATGCTTGATGGTTGGGCTCTGGAACGGATTTTAAACTAAATGGTTGCAATGTTCATTGTGCCTCCCTTATACCTCATATCAGTTTCCTCACAAGTGATATTTACTATATTGAAGAAATACTTTGTGGCTCACTAATTCCTTATAGTCACCGGATTGATATATTCGTTGGTATAAAAGGAGAATGAGATATGTGTCCGCTTCCGCTGCTGCATTTGGTCTTACATTGAACAAATTCACAACATCACACATCATTTATTATTTATATATTCACTTAGTTGTATTTTACGGGGGTTGAGCTTTGCTCTTTCGGCCCGCCTCTCAACTATCAATCAACTGTTTACTAACTACACTACTTTTTTTTTCCACACCACACACACACACACCCCAGGAAGCAGCCCGTGACAGCTGACTAACTCCCAGGTACCTATTTACTGCTAGGTAACAGGGGCATACAGGGTGAAAGAAACTTTGCCCATTTGTTTCTGCCGGGTGCGGGAATCGAACCCGCGCCACAGAATTACGAATCCTGCACGCTATCCACCAGGCTACCTGGCCCCCCAGGTATTATATATTGGCATTACTGGTATTATCCTCATTTCTTTTTATACACACTCATTATTGAAGACATGCTGTACTTAAAAAAATCCTATTATACAAAGAAGAGATGCTTTATTGTTTTTACTTGCAAAGAATGAACACACTTGCATGTGGTGAACAGCTCTCTGAGCTCATATTGTCACCCTTCGCAGCAATATTGAGATGCTGACATTATTTCACTTCTATACTAATTATTGAAGGCTAGCTTACTTAAATGAAAAGAGTGGAATAATGTTAAAACTGTACATTGATACTGAGGGGAAAAAATACTTGAACATCATTGTCTCTAACAAGACAAGAAATACTGATCTCTTTTGTATGGACGAGATATGCTATTAAAAAGATTAAGCATTCAAAGGCTGAGAGAGAGAGGGCTCTATAAAAAAGCATTTACTCAACACCCTCTTGCTGTTTGATTGACCTACTGGCTGACTCACTGACTGATTCTCCATATTATTTTATTTTATTTATTTAAAGATGTAAGAACTTTAAACAAAACGGTGTCCTATCACACACCTTGTCAGAATGACTGAGTGGATCCGATGAGACGGTGACCCATCCATGCCAGATATTGTGGTGACTCGCTGGCTGGCTGGTCCAGTGTGTGTAGTCTGTTTGACACCAAAATAATTGTTATGAGGATCTAGTCCATTTACCTTTACGTTTTTAGGAAAAACAGACCCCATTCCCCTCCTGGGTCAGACTAGTTCAATGACTGGAAAGAAGATATGAAAATAGTGCCCCGATGTCCTCTGCCATAATGATAATGTACTATGACCAATAACAGCAGATGATGCGGTTATGAGTGAGGTGACTGGGTCCAAACTGTAGGTACTCTCACACCCTCTGATCGCAGAGGTTGTAACGCCTGACCACTTGGGTCTTGGGAGGCTGCATCCTGCTGATGCGGTTGGAGACAGCGACAGACGCCTCCTCCCAGATAATGGGCGTTTTTCGTAACTCTCCCTCGGAGAGTTTGGTGATGATTCTCAACGCACCAGGAAATATTATTATGCCTTATCCACATCATACGTCTTAAGTGTTTATGGTTACCCACTGCTCCTGAAGGTGTAGGTGCAGGGGGGTTAAAGGGGTGAGGTCTCAGCTGTTTGGTGATAGTACTGTACACACACCTTAATACTTAATCTATGAGAGCGAGGTACAACACATATCACTCAGGTTATACTGAGGTACAACCCTCAGTACCTTGTTTTATGTTGCGTTCATCAATAACAACATCAGCATATAACCCACTGCCCGAAACTCGCCTAATGGTACTCACCTAATTGTACTCACCTAATTGTGCTTGCGGGGGTTGAGCTTTGGCTCTTTGGTCCCGCCTCTCAACTGTCAATCAACAGGTGTACAGATTCCTGAGCCTACTGGGCTCTATCATATCTACACTTGAAACTGTGTATGGAGTCAGCCTCCACCACATCACTGCCTAATGCATTCCATTTATTAACTACTCTGACACTGAAAAAATTCTTTCTAACGTCTCTGTGGCTCATCTGGGTACTAAGTTTCCACCTGTGTCCCCTTGTTCGTGTCCCACCCGTGGTGAAGAGTTTGTCTTTGTCCGCCCTATCAATTCCCCTGAGAATTTTGTAGGTGGTTATCATGTCTCCCCTTACTCTTCTGTTTTCCAGGGATGTGAGGTTCAGCTCCTTTAGCCTTTCCTCGTAGCTCAATCCTCTCAGTTCCGGGACGAGCCTGGTGGCATACCGCTGAATCTTCTCTAACTTTGTCTTGTGTTTAACTAGGTATGGACTCCAGGCTGGAGCTGCATACTCCAGGATTGGTCTTACATAAGTGGTATACAGGGTTCTGAAAGATTCCTTACACAAATTTCTAAAGGCAGTTCTTATGTTGGCCAGTCTAGCATATGCCGCTGATGATATTCTTTTGATGTGGGCTTCTGGGGACAGGTTCGGTGTGATATCAACCCCCAGATCTTTCTCTCTATTTGACTCTTGCAGGATTTCCCCTCCCAAATGATACCTTGTGTTCAGCCTCCTGCTCCCTTCTCCTAATTTCATCACCTTACACTTTCCCGAGTTGAACTTTAGCAGCCATTTTCTAGACCATTCCTCCAGTTTATCCAGGTCATCCTGTAGTCTCTGTCTATCTTCATCCGTCTTGATTCTTCTCATAATTTTTGCATCATCAGCAAACATTGAGAGGAATGAGTCTATACCCTCCGGAAGATCGTTCACATATATTAGAAACAGGATGGGTCCAAGTACTGAGCCCTGTGGGACTCCGCTGGTGACATCTCGCCACTCTGATGTCTCCCCCCTCACCGTTACTCGCTGTTTCCTGTTGCTTAAGTACTCCCTTATCCACTGGAGCACCTTCCCTTTTACTCCTGCCTGTTGCTCCAACTTTTTTAACAGCCTTTTGTGCGGTACTGTGTCAAAGGCTTTTTGGCAATCCAGGAAAATGCAGTCGGCCCACCCTTCTCTTTCCTGCCTAATTTTTGTTGCTTGGTCATAAAATTCTATTAAACCTGTGAGGCACGATTTACCATCCCTGAACCCATGTTGGTGGTGCGTTACAAAGTTATTTCCCTCTAGATGCTCTACGAGCCTTTTCCTCACGATCAAGCCTTTGGTGGCCTCAAGCCTCAAGCCAATGGTGGTGGTGGTGAGGTGGGTATGAGTACGTCCATCACCCCTAAATACCTCATTTCAGCTCCAACTGTGGGTTAGGACAGGTGTAATGGGAGGCTTTTGAGTTTGATCTCCAATTTACAAAACCACCTTCAACAATGGAAAGGTCTACCCATAGTCTCCTTGGAGCAGCCTAACCGTTAGTCTCCTAGTGGTGGTGGTGGTGGTGAGGGGTAGGAGTGAGGGCATCAGCCCAACTAGCTCAGTACCCTCCTATCATCTGGGTAATGATGTTGTAATGGGGGGGCTTCTGTGTTCTGCTGCTGGGGTATTCCGCAACAGCCTAGATAAGATAACAGATAATGTGAGTTTTTTTTTTAATTCTCCGAGGCTGAGTGAGGGTTTACGCACTCCCTCTGCGGTTCTAATGCATAACAACAAATTGTTACGACGCCCTTAGCAGAGTGTTAAGTGTTTTCGGATCCTTCAGTGCCATCCAACTCTCTCTCTCGCTTTCTGGAAGGAGTTGATGAGAGGACTCAGCTGTCCTGCAGATGTCTCAGGTACTACAAAATCCACACCTCAATACATTATTCAATTTATCTACCTTACACTCCTATGCACACTCATCTACATCCTCTCTTACTGCAAATAAGAGACATACCACACAGCTGCGCAAAACACCATGCATGAGACATACCCCTCCCTAAGATTCTCTTCTCGACAACCCTAACCCAACCTAACACATACTGCACCCGGTCACCTAGACCAGGTGATCCCATTATGCAAGCGAGAAGACTAGCCGCATGTTTTGAGCCAATCCTTCATTCTAGATAGCCTCAGTCAAGTCTGCAATCAACGGCCGCTCTCGACCTTCAGTAACACTAACGTTATTCTATTTACATGTGTAGTCTCAATGCATCATACAACGATTTGTATGATGCACAAGTCCCCAATTTACTTCCTTACCGTCAAATACAGCACTTGATCGTGTATAAGTTTCGTTCCTTCTTAACTTAAATTACAGCTTGGGCCGTCTGCAATCTTTCTTGGTGGGTAAAATAACTCTTGAAGATGGAAAGGACTGTAGTTAGACGGCAATCATAACAATGGGTGTCGGCGGCAGCTTAAACGAGCATTACCTGAGGATGGGTTGTATGTTAAGGATTGTTATTATGTCCTTATGCACCCCATACCCATCTCGTGGCCGGTAGTAGAAAAGGTTACAGAGGCACATAATGTTTTCTGGAACTGAACCCCAAAATAACTGAAGTTGACATCTAGTTACAAAGTTTAATTTATATATCAAGAGTCTTTTACAGTACAATTACTTCAACAACTAGACCACAAGAGTCTCCAAGCTGAACAATTAAATCTGGTGTGAACCAGTTACATTTGCGTCAATTTACTTATTATTCAACTCACACCCATGCATGTACGTGATTGTAAGAAAGTTTACACTCATATGCATGCAAACTTTGCATATTTGGCTAAGATTTCTTTTATAAATATAAATATAAATAAATAAATATGTTTATTCAGGTAAGGTATATACATACAAGTGATGTTACATTAATGGATCGAATTATAGGTAGAGCTAGTACATACAATGCCTAAAGCCAAAATACGCAATGCGTTTCGGGCAGGAAGAACATTAATATCTAGAACTTAATACTAATTGAGCATAAAGAATAAACAAGGAGTTTGGGAGCTGGATTAATTAGCATTTGACGGAAGTTTATGTGGCATGACATAAGAAATTTATCTTTAATATTTTAATACCAAGCAGCCAGCAACTTAAAATGAAAGGCTCAGGAATCCAAGTTCAACCTTCGAAAATATTTAGTTGCGTGCACAGCTATGAAGATTTGTTATTAATTAGTGATCATTGTCTCAGCCAGGAGATCCGGCCAGCCGAACCACGAGTCAATTTTGACATTGGCCAAGTGCTTGTAGCCCTTGGACTCCATGAAGGTCTGGAGTCCCTCCTTACGCTCAGGGATATGGTTGGACTCAATGCACAGCACCCGGAACTTGACCTTATCCCACGGGATTGTCTTCAGTACCTGTGAACATGCCAAAGAAAACTGGTTGGAGTAATTGGAAGCTTTATACGAAGGACTCCAAGCTTTATTCTGATTCATTATTACTGGTCACCGTGACTGCTACTTTCCTTATTGCCCAGTTATTGGCTACTGCTACTTTCCTTACTGCCCAGTTATTGGCTACTGCTACTTTCCTTACCGCCCATTTACTGGCTACTGCTACTTCCTTACTGCCCAGTTACTGGAGTCATGAACCCCAGGTAGCCTGGTGAAGTGAGTCTACCAGGTGAGAGTTATTTCTACACACCTGACCAGAGATTAACATGTCAGGGGGGAAGGAAGTTTATTAAGTAAACGTCAGTGAATGATTAAATAGAGACAGGCAGAGTATGAGCATCTTATAAATGTTAGATGGAATGAGATGTTCACATTTTGTGACGTGACGTGATGCAGACAGGGGTCGTAACATATCACTTGAGTTGAGACAGTCGTCAGGTATAGACATACCATTTTGACCTCCTGGGAAGAAGGATGAATATAACTCCAGGTTTAGTAAGTAGATGAAGGCTACTTGTGATCAAGTGTGAGGAAGCCTGCAGGGATGTCGTATGCTATTTCTCGGTGACAGTGAAGATTTTAGAGGCGACCTGAAGCCTAGAGGGTGGTCGTTCCTGTGTGGCCTCTAATGTGAGATATTCCTTGGAGTGGAGGAGAGTAAGCAGGTATTTCTGTGTGAAGCCTGCCAGGCGACTTCGTGTGCTCAAGTCAGGACTGAAAGAATGTTTTGAGAGACAGTCCTAAAAGATTTTGTTGGACGACCAGAAGTGGCGCCATGATGGAGCGTCAGAGAGCAAGCGTCATCACATCCTAGAATTCTGCAGCAAGTATGGGAGACGTTAGCATAGAAGCTTCGGTCTGAGGAAGATTATATGCTGAACTCCAAGTGTGGAGCTGAACTTCAAGTGTGGAGGTGATCCTCGAGTGTGGAGTTGAACTTCAGTGGTGGAGTAGGACTCCATTGTAGAGTCTACCAAGACTCTAGAGATTCTTGGTAGACTGATAGAGAGAGAGACAGAGAGAGAGAGAGAGAGAGAGAGAGAGAGAGAGAGAGAGAGAGAGAGAGAGAGAGAGAGAGAGAGAGAGAGAGAGAGAGAGAGAGAGAGAGAGAGAGAGAGAGAAAGAGAGAGAGTTGCAAATTGGTTGACAGAATTCAGTAACCTTATTAGGGAAGTTTGGGGATCATCCCATAATAAGGAGAGTGTGGGGGAATCACTCACAGCTCTGGATGGAAGCAGGTGATGATGAGTTATGTAGAATAAGGCAGATCTTGGTCAATAATGGTTTCTCCAATGGTTATGTCGAAGACATCATAAAAAGAAAGGTGACGAGGTGTGCAACAGGCGACGGAACAACCAATATCCCAATACCTGAACTTCCAATAAAATTGTCCTGCAGAAACTTCTTCTCCACGGCCTACAAAGTGGAGGAAAGAGCCTTGAAAGAGATCATTGAGAGGAACGTTACCCCAACTGACGTCACCCAAAAGATAAAACTAACAGTATATTATAAGAACGAATTCATAATATAGGCCAGATTTGCCTAATAAGTCAAGTTTTCCTGAATTTATATATTTTTCAAATTTGTGTCTTATGAAATGATAAATCTGGCTATTTCATTATGTATAAGTTAATTTGTTTAAATTTGAGTTAAAACTCATGTAGATATATGACCGAACCTAACCAACCCTACCTAACCTAACCTAACCTATCTTAACCTCACATAAACTAACATAACCTTGTCAATAATTTATGTTTTTAATATAATATAATAATAATAAAATAAACCCAGTGCAAATAATTTTTTAAATAACGAAAATCACTCGGCCTGTTAGGCAAATCGGGCCTTGCATAGTTGGCCGAGAAGAGCATTCTGGCTACTAGGTACGACACACACACACACACACACACACACACACACACAGGTTGTGTGTGTGTGTGTGTGTCAATATCCAGTCAAGCATATGACTAAACTGGAAAAGGTTCAAAGGTTTGCCACCAGACTAGTACCCGAGCTGAGAGGTATGAGCTACGAGGAGAGACTACGGGAATTAAACCTCACTTTGTTGGAAGACAGAAGAGTTAAGGGGGACATGATCACCACATTCAAGGTTCTCAAGGGAATCGACAGGGTTGGCTAACATAAGAACGGCCTTCAGAAACTTGTGTAAGGAATCTTTCAGAACATTATATACCACATATGTCAGACCAATCCTGGAGTATGCGGCTCCAGCATGGAGTCCATATCTAGTCAAGCATAAGACTAAACTGGAAAAGGTTCAAAGATTTGCCACCAGACTAGTACCCGAGCTGAGAGGTATGAGCTACGAGGAAAGACTACGGGAATTAAACCTCACTTCGTTGGACGACAGATGAGTTAGGGGGGACATGATCACCACATTCAAGATTCTCAAGGGAGTCGACAGGGTTGATAAAGAAAGGCTATTTAACACAAGGGGCACACGCACTAGGGGGCACAGGTGGAAACTGAGTGCCCAAATGAGCCACAGAGATATTAGAAAAACTTTTTTAGTGTCAGAGTGGTTGACAAATGGAATGCATTAGGAAGCAATGTGGTGGAGGATGACTCCATACACAGTTTCAAGTGTAGATATGATAGAGCCCAATAGGCTCAGGAACCTGTACACCTGTTGATTGACGGTTGAGAGGCGGGACCAAAGAGCCAGAGCTCAACCCCTGCAAGCACAACTAGGTGAGTACAACTAGGTGAGTACACACACACAGGGGCCTCGTAGCCTGGTGGATAGCGCGCAGGACTCGTAATTCTGTGGCGCGGTTTAGATTCCCCCACGAGGCAGAAACAAATGGGCAAAGTTTCTTTCACCCTGAATGCCCCTGTTACCTAGCAGTAAATAGGTACCTGGGAGTTAGTCAGCTGTCACGGGGTGCTTCCTGGGTGTGTGTGTGTGTGTGGTGTGGGAAAAAATAGTAAAGTAGTTAGTAAACAGTTGATTGACAGTTGAGAGGTGGGCCAAAAGAGCAAAGCTCAACCCCCGCAAACACAACTAGGTGAATACACACCACACACACACACAGACACACACACACACACACACACACACACACACACACACACACACACACACACACACACAGACCAGAGATACAAGGTATCATTTGGGAGATGAAATACTTCAAGAGTCAGAGAAAGAGAAAGACCTGGGGGTTGATATCACGCCAGACCTGTCCCCTGAAGCTCATATCAAGAGGATAACATCAGCAGCATATGCCAGGTTGGCTAACATAAGAACGGCCTTTAGAAACTTGTGTAAGGAATCTTTCAGAACATTATATACCACATATGTCAGACCAATCCTGGAGTATGCGGCTCCAGCATGGAGTCCCTATCTAGTCAAGCATAAGACTAAACTGGAAAAGGTTCAAAGGTTTGCCACCAGACTAGTACCCGAGATGAGAGGTATGAGCTACGAGGAGCGACTGCAGGAATTAAACCTCACTCCGTTGGAAGACAGAAGAGTTAGGGGGGACATGATCACCACATTCAAGATTCTCAGGGGAATCGACAGGGTTGATAAAGATAGGCTGTTTAACACAAGGGGCACACGCACTAGGGGACACAGGTGGAAACTGAGTGCCCAAATGAGCCACAGAGATATTAGAAAGAACTTTTTTAGTGTCAGAGTGGTTGACAAATGGAATGCATTAGGAAGCGATGTGGTGGAGGCCGACTCCATACACAGTTTCAAGTGTAGATATGATAGAGCCCATTAGGCTCAGGAAACTGTACACCTGTTGATTGACGGTTGAGAGGCGGGACCAAAGAGCCAGAGCTCAACCCCCGCAAGCACAACTAGGTGAGTACAACTAGGTGAGTACACACACACACACACACACACATATATATATATATATATATATATATATATATATATATATATATATATATATATATATATATATATATATGCGGAAAAACCACAAAGAAATGGAGAAGAGAGATGAACGTTTCGACTCGCGAAAGTCGTTGTCTCTTACTTCTCTCAGTCAGTCTGATGTTGACAACGACTTTCGCGAGTCGAAACGTTCATCTCTCTTCTCCATTTCTTTGTGGTTTTTCCACATACAAATGATCAGTGTTTAGTGATCGTCAATTGCATATATATATATATATATATATATATATATATATATATATATATATATATATATATATATATATATATATATATATATATATATATATATATATATATATATATATATATATATATATATATATATATATATATATATATATATATATATATATATATATATATATATATATATATATATATATATTAATATATATATATATATATATATATATATATATATATATATATATATATATATATATATATATATATATATATATATATATATATATATATATTATATCATACCTTAACTTCGATGCCTTCAATGTCGAGAGAGAAGAAGTCGACGACAGTGACATTAAGAGCAAGAAGGAGCGAGTAGATCGGGAATGCCTTAATTGTCATGCCCTTCTTGCCTGTCACACTTAAAACTCCTTTATTTCCTTTTGGTCTGAAAGACGGGGAAATGTACAGGTGAATTGATGCGAATCATTTGAGGATGAATCACTCTGATTCAGAAGAGGATGAATCACTATGATTCACCAGAGGATAAATCACTATGATTCACCAGAGGATGACTCACTATGATTCACCAGATGATGAATCACTATGATTCACCAGAGGATGAATCACTATTATTCGCCAGAGGATGAATCACTATGATTCACCAGAGGATGAATCACTTTGATTCACCAGAGGATGAATCACTATGATTCACTTAGAGTATGAAACACTATGATTCACCAGAGGATGAATCACTATGATTCACCAGAGGATGAAACACTATGGTTCACAACAGGATGAATCACTATGATTCACAACAGGATGAATCACTATGATTCACAACAGGATGAATCACTATGATTCACAACAGGATGAATCACTATGATTCACAACAGGATGAATCACTATGATTCACAACAGGATGAATCACTATGATTCACAACAGGATGAATCATTATGATTCACCAGAGGACGAATCACTATGATTCAGCAGAGGATGAATCACTATGATTCAGCAGAGGATGAATCACTATTATTCAGCAGAGGATGAATCACTATGATTCACAATAAGATGAAATTACAATCGAGGATGAGTTATATTTTTACACAGAAGCACCCATTACGATTTGCTCATGATAAATGATTATAACTTCCCAGATTAAGTCTGACGTGATGAGGAAATACATAATATATTATTTCCCAAAAAAATTCCAGGGTAACCTTATTGTAATAATAATTAATCACTAACATCTTCGATTAATCGATGATTATTATAGTTGAAGGAACACCGATGCCAAGAATGAATGACGTTGTGAGACTTAAGCAGGTAACATACGGTTATCTTAATGGGCCTCAGGTCATGGTGGCGATGAATACTTATTCATAGCATGACCACTGCGACAGGGGGAGGCAGCAACAATATGGTAACTGACTTGTTGTTCAGTTACTCAGGCGTTAAAATACTCATTAATGCAAGTTATTGTAACCCATTATCTTTATTTGCCACGTTATACAAAATAAGGGTTACGAAAACACATGAATCCAAGCCACCCGCCTAACCTAACTAACCTATGCATAGAAAATGTGGATATTTGCGAGCTGCTGCTTATAAAAGCACCTCTTATTTTTGTACATAGGGGCCATAGCTTACAAATGAGGCGCTAAGATGACGAGTTGGTGAGTCTAATCTACAAAGAGCGCTCATCAGTGTGAACTGCAGCTTGTGGGACAATCAACCCAATAAACTATTCCTTTACATATGTTAACATATTCATCAGAGAATTTTCTCTCAATCTGTAAACAAATTTAGTTACTGTTTGCTGAGCCATAAATAAATTATAAACAAAACAAGGCGCTAATTTTTTATTCAATATTGATTAAAGATGGTGAAGACTTACTTGAAAGTGACGGAAGAGGAGACGTTGGTGACTGAAAGAGCCGCATTCACCGAGTAAGCTTTACGTTGTTTGTAGAGCAGCTGTCTGTAGGTTTCTGGGAATGGTTCTATCAGGAGACCAGTCCAACCAAAGTTCCGTTCAAGGTAGAGTGTGTTACTGAGATATTCTCCATCCACGGCCCCCGCCTCAACGAAGAACCCTCCTTTCTGTGGTGCAGTGGGGCGATTGAAAGAGAGTGTGCAGGTATGGTATGAAATGTATTGGCCTAGTATGCTAATCGGGGCCTTTGCATACTAGGCCAAGTAGTGCATTCTGGCTATTCAGTACGACAAATAAATATATATATATATATATATATATATATATATATATATATATATATATATATATATATATATATATATAATATATATATATATTAACCAATGGGTCTCTCTCGCAGGACCAGCACCCCAACCACTGCCTTCTGAAGCCCATAAGCAATCCAGCTGGGATCGCCCCATTGCCGACCAAGAAGCTGCACTTTGCTAGAAGCTGCGACAACACCACATGACACTGCCCGACTTAGAGCAGTAGCAGCTCCCCATGCAGGTGAATTCCTATTAGCAATCCCAATGTCAGAACCGGAACTCGTCTCACACCGCAGGCCCTCCGAATTGCCGTGGCTCTCCGTCTCGCTGCCCCAA
>WNGS01068561.1:40486-59620 GCA_020271785.1 Procambarus virginalis | reverse complement strand
AAATATGATAGAGCCCAATAGGCTCAGGAACTGTACACCTGTTGATTGACGGTTGAGAGGCGGGACCAAAGAGCAGAGCTCAACCCCCGCAAGCACAACTAGGTGAGTACAACTAGGTGAGTACAAACACAAATAAGACACCAAGGATATTTTGACGAGCTATACCGAAATATTTGATAGATTCAATGACAATAGAAGATTAGACATCAGTGAAGCTGCATATCAAGGAATCTAGACCAGCAATCAATAACCTGCTAATACATAATTACACTCTACCCACTTCAAGACCCCAGGACAAAGCAGTAGCTGGATTGAAAAACCTTGTAACAGTAATGGAAGCAGCCAGAACATAGGCTGCAAAACTTAAGAACGTAAGAATGAAGGTAATTGCAGAAGGCCTATTGTCCCATACGAGGCAGCTCCTATCTATATCCGTGTCATCTATCCAGCTCATCATTATATAACCAGAGGATATAACCAGATGCTAAGCACAGTAGAAGGAAGATACAATCCCGCTCCTGTGCCAGGTAAGTCCACTACGGGCTCACAATACCCCGTGCTACGTGGAACTTTTTGTTCCCAGTAGTTGAATCTTAAATAAACAAACAACAGCCAGTAGAAGCCTCCAAAAAGTTACAGCCCCGCTCCTGTGCCAGGTACGTCCTCTACGTGCTCACCATAGCCCGTGCTACTTGGAACTTTTTGTTCCCAGTAGCTGAATCTTAAACAACAACAACAACGACAGTAGGTGATTCACTCTGCTACCCTTTGAGGGTGTGGAAACAGTGCGACCCAAACGTGAAAAGATTAGAGCTAGCCCCTTAATGGTCATGTTTTCGGGAGAAGCAATATTCTTAAGGTCCTGAAGGACGTTACCGGCATCACACCCACTGACATTAGTCAGGAAGGTGATGATTTCATGCTCTTCTTTTCATGTGAGGAAGAGCTAGAAAAACTCTTGACCAACGATGCCATACTTCGCAAGGTGCACCACCTACATCCTCACTTCCCACGTCAGTTCCTCTCCGGAAGAGCTGCTTTTACCAGCAGGACCAGCCAGTGGGTCGCTGGGTGGTCACGCCGACCGCAACATAATATTATGGACAATATCGAGGATGAAAATCTGAACCTGTGTGTATGTAACCTAGAGTTCTGCAGCACCGACAAATCATCAATGAAGATTACTCTCACCACAATAGTTGCAGCCACCCAGGCTGCCTCACAAGGTTTCTACTGCTTCGGCTTGCAAATACAACCCCACAAAATAAAAAAGGAACGATACCATGAGATCCAGCAGTGATTCAAGTGCTACGAGCTCTCCCACCCCTCCAACAAGTGTCATCCATCGCTGCTTGCTCTGATTGTCATCCATCGCTGCTTGCTCTGTGATGGCAATCAACCCGCAATTTCCTACCGCTGCCCCCGCAGACAGGAATGCGTCAAGGCCCAAGTTGAAGCCAAGAGAAACAACCCTTCTACCTTCGCGACCAGTGCTCCAGGCATTCAACTCCCACCAACCAACCAGAAGATTTTCTGTTCTTACCAAAAAGTAGCTCCTCCCACCAGGCGACACAGCCTTCACAATGGGGACCCAAGGCTCCACAGGCTCCTTCACTGCCCCCCCCCCCCCTCCTGCATCACGTGCAGGCATTATCCCTGGTCTTCTAAGACTTGCGGAGAGGCATGCCAGACCAGACAACCACCGTTTTGTCAGTGAATTGAACGCATTATACATAGCCAATGGCCTGGCCCCGATCATAATCCCTAACACAAGTCTCACTGCCTCCACGACCATTCTGGAGACTACCAATAGGATGACCACGAGGTCGATTTCAACACAGACTCCAGAACCACCCATGACCTGGGCGGCACAAACAGACGTGTCTCCCTCTCCAGCTCTCAGCAGCCGCACTAAAAGACGTGCTGTCTACAAATGCTAACATCACCACCAACACTCCTGAAATACCGTCTACCACCAATCCACGGTACCTGAGTCTACCACAGGCTGCAAGGCGTAAGTCGAAAACACCACCTACGGATGTTACGGACTCCTCAAACCAGGACATCTTAGTAGGAGCTCCACAAATACGACACCTACTCGGTGTCGTACTGAGGAGTGGCCTCCTCATGCTGGCCACTATATCATGCAGGATAATTACAGAGGATAAACCACCATATCATGGAGGAGGCCACTATTATCATAGAGGATAATATCACTCACTCTTAATCTAGGTAACATTGTAGTAACTTTACACACAGAAATCACAATAGCGTGATGTATCATATCTATTCACATAAAATCACAGCTATTGTGATTTCTGTGTATAATGAAGTAAGGGCGAAGAGGTAAAACGGCTTATTGACATAGCTCAAGTGCATGGGGGAATTGTGTAAAATCCTGGTTTGTTGTCTCGGAGAAGCTGCAGGATCCAAGTAAATTCTGTAGAATTTCTGGTTGCAATTATTATCCATGCCGTAACTCAGTCGATTAAGGCAGCGTCTGGGATGCTCTTGGACTCAGGTTCGAATCCTCGTCATGGCCCTTGTGGATATGTTCACTTGTAGTAACTTCCCGCAGTTAGAAAAACTATTGCTTAATGGAAAACACATAAATCAGTGATGAACTAGTAAGCTTACTTGATAAATAAATAAAAATATTAAGACGAGATGGTTATACTCTCTGGTTAACAATAAGTATTTACATAAAATAGGTTGCGAAGTAAGATGGTATGAAGACTAATACCTTGTGGGAAAGGGGAAGGACTATAACGCTTACAGAAAGTGATCAACATAGTTTACTAACAGATATTGATATGATCCTGTTCGGCAACCCCTCAGCTTACCCTGCATCTCACGTCCTCTAAGGACATGTGGAATAAAATATCCCAAATGTTGGATGAAAATATCTACCACTCGCGTTCCGGTGGAAAAAAAATCGGAAGAAAGTGATCTAGTAGGACAGTAATAAATATATTTGGATGTGTATTGTTACATTTTTTGTCTTACATTGTTCTTCTGTTAGTGGGCAACTTATGAGATTTGATGTCTATGTGTTTGTATTCTCAATGGTTGATAAATAACTTTTTATAGAGCGAACAATTGTTTCGAAATAAATAGAGAGAGATGATAAGCAGAACTTTACTGATAAAGTTTCCGAGCGGTAAAAAACAAAATGTTTTGGTGCAAATAACTAAAAGGAGATCAAAGCGAAGCATGATAAACACTTGTTTGAAAAATTATGTGGTTATTAGTGTGGGAGCATAGGTCCTTGAGGAAATCAAGCAGACTTGTAACGAAATGAAACCATAGATGTCACACTTTGATGATAGAAATAACACCACCTCCTGGAGAAAATAAAAAGACAGAACTTGTTATACAAAACCCTGTTTGTATAGAGATAAGATGGTAGACATTATAACTATACAAAGATTGACTAGTGATAGGACGAAGAAAAGGCTATGAGGTATATGGTGTGATCATACAGTTTACAAAAAATATTAGAATTTGTAGGTAGTGATTACATCTCCCCAAGCCTCAAGTGTCCTGTCTTCCAGCGTCGTGTGGTGTATTTCACAAAGCTTTTCCTCCTAACTCAGGCCACTAAGTTCATGGACAAGTTCTGCGCTTAACCAGATGTTGGCTCCATGATTTGACTACACACACTCCAGGATTGGTCTTACAAATGTGGTATACAAGGTTCTGAAGATGGTTCCGATGTTATCAGTGAGAGAGGTTTAATATGATGGATGATCCATCCTGGTCTTTAAAAGCATCTTCGATGCATCTGAGAACAGGTTTGATGGTGTGGATAGAATTTGAGGTTAGATATTATATTATTATTACTATGCCATTCAATTCCAATTTGAATGGGATGTATGACTGTTCGAAGGACGTGTCGAAGGTCTAGCGAGGTCATTAGCGGGAATGGTGAGGGGCGCTGAGAGTTGCTGACAGCTTGTGTTGGCTGGTATTGTATTGCTGAGAGAGATAGCAGAGGGCTCTGTGGAAGGAATTGATCTAGTAAGGATAGTAACTATTTACTGCTAGTAGTGCAGGTAAACACTTCATTAGAATGGCCATGAAGCTCTTTAAAATGGTTATGAAGATATTTTATAATGATTCTGTTTCAGTTATAAGAATTTCAATTACTAAAAGAATGTTGATGACTACGTGTGGGATACATTTTTTATAATGCATGCATAAAATTGTCTTACAATGCTCTCCTGTTTGTCTTAAGTTAAAAGGAATATAAACACTTTTATGTGGTGAACATATCTCCGAGCTCATATCGACATCCTCACAGCAATATTAAGACGATGATGGTCGTTGTTATTTCACCTTTCTACTAATTATTGAAGGCTAACTTTACTTAAAATGATAAGAGTGTATAAGGTTTTAAACTGAACGTCTCTGTCTCTAACAAGACAAGAAATACTGCTCTCTTTTTGTATGGACGAGATATGCTATTAACTTGGATTAACTCTCCAAGGGGGGTGGGGGAGAGGTAACTCTAACAAGCATTCACTCAACGTGCTAGTTACCAACCAGATGAGGAGAGGAGCGGATGTGTTGATCTCGCGCGGTTCGAGTGTCTGTCTAGTATTGATATTTTTCTTTAGTTGAAAAAAGTCATCCTCTACTTTAAAATCTTATGAGTAGAAGCAATGGCTGCAGTGGGGAAAAATTATTACTGGCTTGATTTCTATCTCCGTAAAAATTGGGAAGTTTATGGGCAAAAATTTCATATGCAAAACGTAATTACAGAAATATACCTTGGCGAATATGGGGAATAACGCACCACAACCGAGAATGAAGAAGAAGGAAACGCTCCGGAGGATTATGAATATTGGAGGTGTAGCATTCACCTGGTATTGAAGTGTGCAGAGCAGAGTATTCTGCAGGAAAAACTAAACTATTGAGGATGTGTTTTGGTACATCGATCTTCTGAGGGGAAAAAGGAGAAAGAGATGTTTGGTTTGGTTTACTAATAATGTGTGTAGATTACTATATGACTGTGTATGCTGCATTTTTGTCTTACAACGAATAAACACATCATCATTAACAACAATATTTGTTATTATTATTACCCAATACTCCTTTATGAAGCTTTAAACTGAATAAAACCATCAACAATAAAACTATTTGATATTATTATTACTATTTGACCTTTATAAAATATTTATTATTATTTCATTTGACCTGATTGATCACAAAAGACCTTCATAGTTCAACTGAGTCTAGCTGGCTGGCTTGCTGGTTGACTGACTGAGAATTTGTATGTGGAGAACATATCCAATTCCTCGCAGTAATAGATGCTTGATGGTTGGCTCTGGAACGGATTTTAAACTAAATGGTTGCAATGTTCATTGTGCCTCCCTTATACCTCATATCAGTTTCCTCACAGTGATATTTATATATTGAAGAAATACTTGTGGCTCACTAATTCCTTATAGTCACCGGATGATATTATTCAGTTGGTATAAAAGGAGAATGAGATATGTGTGCCGCTACCGCTGCTGCATTTGGTCTTACATTGAACAAACACAACATCAACATCATTATTATTTATATATTGGCATTACTGGTATTATCCTCATTTCTTTTTATACACACTCATTATTGAAGACATGCTGTACTTAAAAAAATCCTATTATACAAAGAAGAGATGCTTTATTGTTTTTACTTGCAAAGAATGAACACACTTGCATGTGGTGAACAGCTCTCTGAGCTCATATTGTCACCCTTCGCAGCAATATTGAGATGCTGACATTATTTCACTTCTATACTAATTATTGAAGGCTAGCTTACTTAAATGAAAAGAGTGGAATAATGTTAAAACTGTACATTGATACTGAGGGGAAAAAATACTTGAACATCATTGTCTCTAACAAGACAAGAAATACTGATCTCTTTTGTATGGACGAGATATGCTATTAAAAAGATTAAGCATTCAAAGGCTGAGAGAGAGAGGGCTCTATAAAAAAGCATTTACTCAACACCCTCTTGCTGTTTGATTGACCTACTGGCTGACTCACTGACTGATTCTCCATATTATTTTATTTTATTTATTTAAAGATGTAAGAACTTTAAACAAAACGGTGTCCTATCACACACCTTGTCAGAATGACTGAGTGGATCCGATGAGACGGTGACCCATCCATGCCAGATATTGTGGTGACTCGCTGGCTGGCTGGTCCAGTGTGTGTAGTCTGTTTGACACCAAAATAATTGTTATGAGGATCTAGTCCATTTACCTTAACGTTTTTAGGAAAACAGACCCCATTCCCCTCCTGGGTCAGACTAGTTCAATGACTGGAAAGAAGATATGAAATAGTGCCCCGATGTCCTCTGCCATAATGATAATGTACTATGACCAATAACAGCAGATGATGCGGTTATGAGTGAGGGGACTGGGTCCAAACTGTAGGTACTCTCACACCCTCTGATCGCAGAGGTTGTAACGCCTGACCACTTGGGTCTTGGAGGCTGCATCCTGCTGATGCGGTTGGAGACAGCGACAGACGCCTCCTCCCAGATAATGGGCGTTTTTCGTAACTCTCCCTCAGAGAATTTGGTGATGATTCTCAACGCACCAGGAAATATTATTATGCCTTATCCACATCATACGTCTTAAGTGTTTATGGTTACCCACTGCTCCTGAAGGTGTAGGTGCAGGGGGGTTAAAGGGTGAGGTCTCAGCTGTTTGGTGATAGTACTGTACACACACCTTAATACTTAATCTATGAGAGCGAGGTACAACACATATCACTCAGGTTATACTGAGGTACAACCCTCAGTACCTTGTTTTATGTTGCGTTCATCAACAACAACATCAGCATATAACCCACTGCCCGAAAACTCGCCTAATGGTGGTGGTGGTGAGGTGGGTATGAGTACGTCCATCACCCCTAAATACCTCATTTCAGCTCCAACTGTGGGTTAGGACAGGTGTAATGGGAGGCTTTTGAGTTGATCTCCAATTACAAAACCACCTTCAACAATGGAAAGGTCTACCCATAGTCTCCTTGGGAGCAGCCTAACCGTTAGTCTCCTAGTGGTGGTGGTGGTGGTGAGGGGTAGGAGTGAGGGCATCAGCCCAACTAGCTCAGTACCCTCCTATCATCTGGGTAATGATGTTGTAATGGGGGGCTTCTGTGTTCTGCTGCTGGGGTATACCGCGACAGCCGATTCCCTAGATAATGTAAGTTTTTTTTTTAACTCTCCGAGGCTGAGTGAGGGTTACGCACTCCCTCTGCGGTTCTCAATGCATAACAACAAATTGTTACGACGCCCTTAGCAGAGTGTTAAGTGTTTTCGGATCCTTCAGTGCCATCCAACTCTCTCTCTCGCTTTCTGGAAGGAGTTGATGAGAGGACTCAGCTGTCCTGCAGATGTCTCAGGTACTACAAAATCCACACCTCAATACATTATTCAATCTATCTACCTTACACTCCTATGCACACTCATCTACATCCTCTCTTACTGCAAATAAGAGAAATACCACACAGCTGCGCAAAACACCATGCATGTGACATACCCTCCCTAAGATTCTCTTCTCGACAACCCTAACCCAACCTAACACATACTGCACCCGGTCACCTAGACCAGGTGATCCCATTATGCAAGCGAGAAGACTAGCCACATGTTTGAGCCAACCCTTCATTCTAGATAGCCTCAGTCAAGTCTGCAATCAACGGCCGCTCTCGACCTTCAGTGACACTAACGTTATTCTATTTACATGTGTAGTCTTAATGCATCATACAACGATTTGTATGATGCACAAGTCCACAATTACTTCCTTACCGTCAAATACAGCACTTGATCGTGTATAAGTTTCGTTCCTTCTTAACTTAAATTACAGCTTGGGCCGTCTGCAATCTTTCTTGGTGGGTAAAATAACTCTTGAAGATGGAAAGGACTGTAGTAGACGGCAATCATAACAATGGGTGTCGGCGGCAGCTTAAACGAGCATTACCTGAGGATGGTTTATTTTAAGGATTGTTATATGTCCTTATGCACCCCATACCCATCTCGTGGCCGGTAGTAGAAAAGGTTACAGAGGCACATAATGCTTTGGGAACTGAACCCCAAAATAACTGAAGTTGACATTAGTTACAAAGTTTAATTTATATATCAAGAGTCTTTTACAGTACAATTACTTCAACAACTAGACCACAAGAGTCTCCAAGCTGAACAATTAAATCTGGTGTGAACCAGTTACATTGCGTCAATTTACTTATTATTCAACTCACACCCATGCATGTACGTGATTGTAAGAAAGTTTACACTCATATGCATGCAAAATTTGCATATTTGGCTAAGATTTCTTTATAAATATAAATATAAATAAATAAATATGTTTATTCAGGTAAGGTATATACATACAAGTGATGTTACATTAATGGATCGAATTATAGATAGAGCTAGTACATACAANATGACCCATCGTCGTTTTCAGTAATGGCATTTATTGTGAGATTTTTCTCTACGCCTACCTCCCTTAGGAGGTGGACTACAAGTTTAAAGGCTGCTCTTGGCAGTTAAGCATGAGTCCAATAGAAAAAGGAGAAGCGGGAGCAAACCGCCAGGCTTCCACCACCAGGGGTGAAAACCTGTCCACATAGGCCGCTGGTTCCTCCTAGTTAAACATGACGTTAAAACCAATAAAGGGTAACCGACGGGTTCTCACAATCAAATTTTATATTTGATGTGGCGCTATGAATTGGAATTCGAATTCCCAAGAGCACAGCCGTCATATCAAAGATCACAGCAACAACAATCATACATCAGAACATGGGTGTGGCACAGAATAGTTGAAGGTTGACATCAAAGACCGTTTTCTACAAAATAAACAATTTATTAATAACAAGAGACTAGACTACTACATTATCGAGTTTACATTTACGTTAATGTCCATCCAGTGGCACTATAACCAACAGCTAACTAGCAACCCTTGCTGTGTGGCTGCATACTGAACTAACCTGAACACAGGTGTGCCCACTGACGACGCAATATTGCAAATCAAAAAAATATCACAGACTAAGTTACACCACAGCGAGTGATTTAATTACGTTAATGTCCATCCAGTGGCATTTGCAACACAGCTATTCAACAGCCCCTCGGAAGTGACAGCAGGCTCCATCTTGCTGACACTTTGAGCTGACAACATGAACTAACTGAACAAATGAAGGATATCCACTGATGACACAAGCAAGCAATCAATAGTGACACGGCTTCACGGTGTACAGCTACTCTAATCACGAGCTTAAGGTCCTCCTTACAAACAGGAGTGACCCCCGTAACTAGGCGGGTAGTCTAACAGTGACTCCCCTATCACAACTAAAGTGAACAAAGTCAGGCAAGGTGGGATTCTGGGACACAGCTCCACACATCCCAAGTTACTTTACCCTCGTCACCAGACGATAACCAAAAGCAATTGCCTTAAACATTGATTATGTGATTAAGTAATTACGTTAATTGACTGATCACAGCAGTCAGCAACAAAGTACTACTTTAATCACAAACAATTGTCTCTCGCTAGACAACAACATGATGGTACTCTACGTTAGTCAACACAAGTCATCTTGTCTCTCAACACAAGTCATCTAGTTACAATAACTCAAACTCTTACATTACATCACACTTGACTCCCTGCAAGTATTCAGTGAGTAATTCTTAATTAAGGTCAAACGGACCACTAATTACATCCCAATTGAGTTACGTTAACTAAGCCTACTCCAAGTGGGTGGCTTCTCAACAGTCTGTCATTAATTACTTTACTATGAGTGCTAATTACCCTAATTAACCTCGAGCAATTAATTAACTGTCACCAGGACCGATAATTAATCATACATAAATACGTCTCACTCCGCACTGCCTAAGCAGGTCTCATCAAACACTGTGAATTCACGGAAGAGGAGTTAATTACTAATTAACAATGAGTGCAACTTAATCCACTGTCACCAGACAGAATATGATTAATATAACGTATGCTAACTCCATGTCCTCGCTTTACCCAGTCATCTGAGTCCTCAGGAGTCCAGACGTTAATTACTCCACTAATTATCATGAGCCACTAATTGCCTTAACCCCGAAAGGTAATTAGTCTCGAGCAACTGACGTTAACACTATCACTGACAGACTCTGACAGATCTTCTCCCACTACGTGAATTCATGATGAAAATGCTAATTACATAATTAGCTAGAGTGGTCAATTAGTTGTCACACGGACAATAAATTGCACCGGAAACGTATTCCAACAAGCTCAAGTTCAACACTGTTCTCCCATAACAGCTCTCACTCATTCAACAACAACAAATGTGCACCCATTATCCAGTTAATTACCCCTAATTAACTCACTGAATCCTAAAGTCCTCAACACAACTTAAAGAAACAAAGTAACCTTAATGTTACATAAGTCACACTTATAATGGCATGCAAAACAATATAACTGCACCTCCACATATGGTTGCGACTACTGCAACTCGTTAATTACTATGCCCACACAGTAATGACACACGGTTTTGCAACAACTCAAGGTATACCAATATTACTGCCCCCTCTAGTCTTGCAAACGTTGCAAAAGATCGATCGATTCCGGATATTTCAGCAAGACAATTTACGTTAATATAAGACACCGTCGCTATACGCGGACAGCTGGCGCTAATTCTCCCATAATTAGGCAAATTAACTAATTGCTCGCTCTCATTAAGCACTGAGAATTTCCCTGAATACTCAAAGGGTCCCCTTAAATCCTCAACACAGTTCCTAGGACAGTAATATCGTATACCTGATAACACTGCACAAACCTGCAACATAATGATACCGTCAGCATGCCCCACATGCTAATGACATCATTAGGCAATCAGTCAGCAATTACAACTACTGACTCACCACACAACACAGTACAACAACATGCAAATCAACACATAGAAATGCCTTACATAAACAATGCAAATTAATCACCAGGACAATATACAGACCTCAGGATATCCACTAATAACCCTGCCCCACGGGCCTGCTTAACTCTACACTGGCATAATTACTCAATGTGGTACCATGGCACTAACCAAGGCTGAACGATTATACAGAATCGACAGACTGGATCATTTATATGATGATTCTCTACTCTGACTGGTCCCATACTCCAGTCAGTCTACACACAACAATATATCTACAGATATAAATCTACAAGGGTGGTACTGTGGACAATATCCCTCTCCAGGTATTGCCCCTCAGTCACCTGGGCTTGCTACATACAGCTGTCTCTCAGCCGTTTCCCTAGCTTGGCCGGGCTATGGAACAGCATAGCTTTACCGATATTTCCACTAATACTGAGACACTGTTACACTCTGAACATAGTACTCACATTTTCCTCTCACTTTCCTCCTTTCCCAGGTCACTATCTCCAGGCTGTCAACACTTAGCTTGCTCCTCGTGCGTCGACAAGATGTGGCCCTAGGCTGTCCTGGGGAAAGTGGCCAAGGGGGTGGCCAAAGGGGGTGGCCAAGCATGTGGCCACCGCGTGGCCCTCAGCGGATGTAGCCGCGGGTGGCGCGTGACGTCACAGCATCCCACCCAGGCTGCTGGCGCGCGGGGTGGCCTGGCCGTGTCGCTGGGTGGCCGGGCGGCCTGGGGGCGGCCTCGTGGCGCCTGGGGGCGGCCTGAGTGGCCGCGGGGCATACACGCATGTGGATGGGGAATCACCACAACCCCAACAAACTAGAGCATGACTCGCTCTTACACTGGGGTGACAAAGATGACAATGGCCAGCGTCACCACCACATGACGCCGTCGGGCGGAATTCAAAGTCCAACAGGGGCCTGTAATATCACCTTAATTACACTGGTAGGCCCTGCCCATTATTCCACCCAATTGTCCATGAACATACAGGATATCTGAGCCACCTGCTACCCCATGGGGCTTTGCCAGCTGCCCCATGGGTGATCACTGTCTCTGAGGCTTTTTTCACTGTCCTGTATACATCAGCCCCAGTTTCACGCGAATTTGGGTCTCGACACACCCAGGGTGGCAGGAGTGCCATGCAAGATGAGTAATCTGAACGACAGGAGGGATTAACGGTGGTGGAGGTGGCAGGCTCGCCACCTCCACCAGGTCACTCCTCACACCCCTTGCTGCCCAATTCAAACTGACTCTCTAGGCGGGTAGGGAGACTCTCCTCCCCATATCTCCCCCCTTACCTTGTCTTGCCCAATCAGCAGGAAGCCGGCACGATGGAGTCGTGCCGACTTCCTGCTGATTGGGCCGGCTTCCTGCTTCCAATAATAATCATTGGCGCCAAAACTCGGCATAGGAGTAGAAGTGCCTACACCAATCACAAGCGCCCCTCGCCCTGTGATGAGATGTGACGTCACAGGGAGGGGCAGGCCTACAACAACGTCTCACTTTAGGGGGGGGGGGAAAGGCAGCGTTCGCCCCACTGTCCCCCCTCCACCTCTAACGGTTCTTGAGTCATAGTACCTCCTCACATCTTCACTTACAAATCTCTCCCTATTTCACAGAAACAGGAAAAATTTCTGTAACTCTCTCTACAGAGCAATCACAGACCTCTAATTAGTTTTAACTGACAGTCCTTAACATAAGCTTTCATTTGACACCCCACAAGTATATGTTAATTTGAAAGCTTCAGTTTCTAGAGTCCCTAGAGCGACTAGCCTATTCTAGAAACTTAGGAAAACTAGCTGAGGGGATTCTACATCCCCTCACAATAATCTGTATAAAAAGTCGCAATTTTGATATTGAAAAATAGATTCAAAGAGTCAGAATTCAGCTCAAAAATGACGCTCAGGAGTCAAATTTCTGATATTTCAGATACTTAGAAAACTGCAGATGGGTTTGGGCAAAATATGACCCATCGTAGTTTTCAGTAATCGGCATATTTTCGGGATAAAATGTCGTAATTTGAAAATGAAAATAGGCGCAGAGTCAGAATTCGGCTCAAAAATGACCCTCAGGATTCAAATTTCCGACATATCAGACATTTTAAAAACTGCAGTGGGGATTGGGCAAAATATGACATTGCTGTTTTTCAGTAATTGGTATATTTTCGGTATAAAATTCGTAATTTGAAACTGCAAATAGGTGCAGAGAGTGAGAAATCGGCTGAAAAATGACGCTCAGGAGTCAAATTTCCAACATTTCAGATATTTTGAAAACTGCAGGGCGATTTGGGCAAAATATGATTCATAGCTGTTTACAGTAATTGGCATATTTTCGGAATAAAAAGTCGTAATTTCAAACTGAAAATAGGTGCAGAGAGTCAAAATTCGGCACAAAAATGACGCTCGGGAGTCAAATTTTTTACATGTCAGATATTTTGAAAACTGCAGGGGTTGCGGCAAAATATGACCAATCTCCGTTTTCAGTAATTGGCATATTTTCTGTATAAAAAGTCGTAATTTGAAACTGAAAATAGGTGCAGACACTCAAAATTCAGCTAAAAAATGACGCCCAGGAGTCAAATTTCCGACATTTCAGATATTTTGAAAACTACAACGGTGGTTTTTGCAAAATATGCCCCATCACGTTTTCAGTAATTGGCATATTTTCGGTATAAAATGTCGTAAATTTGAAACTGAAAATAGGTGCAGAGAGTCAGAATTCGGCTAAAAAATGACACTCAGGATTCAAATTTCCGACGTTTCAGATATTTTAAAAATTTCATGGGGGTTAGTGCAAAATATGACCCATCACCGTTTTCAGTAATTGGCATATTTTCGTTATTAAGAGACGTAATTCGAAACTGAAAATAGGTACAGAGTGTCAGATTTCGGTTCAAAAATGACGCTCAGAAGTCAAATTTTCGACATTTCAGATATTTGGAAAACTGCAGGGGCTTTTCGGCAAAATATGACCCATCGCTATTGTCAGTAATTAAAATATTTTCTGTAAAAAAAGTTGTAATTTGAAACTGAAAATAGGCCCAGAGAGTCAGAATTCAGCTCAAAAATGAAGCTCAGGAGTCAAATTTCCCACATTTCAGATATTTTGATAACTGCAGAAGGTGGGGGGGGGGGGTGTTTGGCAAAATATGACCCATCGGTGTTTTCAGTAATTGGCATATTTTCGTTATAAAAAGTCATAATTTGAGACTGAAAATAGGTGCAGAGAGTCAGAATTCGGCTCAAAAATGACGCTCATGAGACAAATTACCGACTTTTCAGATATTTTGAAATCTGCAGGGGGATTTGGGCACAATATGACTCATAGCCGTTTACAGCAATTGGAATATTTTCGGAATAAAAAGTCGTAATTAAACTGAAAATAGGTGCAGAGAGTCAGAATTCGGCTCAAAAATGACTCTCAGGAGTCAAATTTCCAACATTTCAGATTTTTTGAAAACTCCAGGGGGGTTTGGGCAAAATATAACCCATTGCCGTCTTCAGTAAGAAGTCATATTTTCGGTATAGAAAGTCGTAATTGTCGTGACGCTGAACCCCGGTTCATTTTGAATACAGCGATTTCACAACACATAACACCTTGCCTCAGCAACCGTTTCTACCAACGTGTACTCCTACACACACCAGACCCTTGAGGCATAAAACTAGGTTTGTACTGGAAAACAATGAGGTAATATATGGAAGGTATTTAAAGGCCGTCGTGTTTTGTCATTTAATTACAAAGAATAGACTTTGATAATAATAACATATTAACATACTCTATTTGGTAACTACACTTCCAATACCCATAAACCACTTGACCTCCCCAGTCACCACCCACGCTCGTAACTTCCGAAGTCCCTAATACGGAATGATTACTACAACGCTTCACACCCGGATAGTCTTTCATTCAATACTCACATACTGCAGAGTTAACTTCGTCACTAAGATCACATCAGGCTCTCGCATAGCTGTCTGCTACACTTCGCTGCTGCCACAAACGAATACCCCGGAGGACTTGCCAGTTCCACTCCCACAACCAGACTGTCTGCAGCCAGCCATGGCCTCAACCATTTCACCCCGCCTCTCAAGGAAGGTATAATCCGATTAACCTTATTCCTAGAAGCGGTAACCTTGTTCCTAGAAGCCTGAGTCCTCTTTCCAGGAATAATTAGTTTTGCTAAGCAGCTGCGGTCTTAATCACTTGACCTTTCTTAGATATGTGATCCATTGTCTGTCTACTTAACATGTACTTCCAATCATCATTCGTTAAGTGTTGTAGTAATGATCCTATAGCTAATAATCCCTACTAACTTTTGGATTACAACATAATTTGAAACTGCAAATAGGTGCAATGATTCAAAATTCGGCTCAAAAATGACATTCAGGAGTCGAATTTCTGACATTTCAGATATTTTGAAAACTGCAGTGGGGATTGGGCAAAATATGACCCATTACTGTTTACAGTAATTGGTATATTTTCAGTGTAAAATTCGTAATTTGAAACTGCAAATAGGTGCAGAGAGTCAGAATTCGGCTCAAAAATGACGCTCATGAGTCAAATTTCCAACATTTCAGATAATTTGAAAACTGCAGGGGGGGTTTGGCAAAATATGACCCATCGCCGTTTTCAGTATTCTCATATTTTCGGTATAGAAATTCCTAATTTGAAACTGCAAATAGGTGCAGAGATTCAAAATTCGGCTCAAAAATGACGTTCTGGAGTCAAATTTCCGACCTTTCAGATATTTTGAAAACTGCAGGGGGGGTTTGGCAAAATATGACCCATCGCCGTTTTCAGTAAATATGTCATATTTTCGGTAAAAAAAAGCGTAATTTGAAACTGAAATAGTGTGGCAAAGAGATCAGAAATTCGGCTCAAAAAGACGCTCAGAATCAAATTTCTGACATTTCAGATATTTTGAAAACTGCAAGGGGGGGGGGGGGGGGGGCAAAATATACCCTCGCCGTTTTCAGTAATAATTCATATTTTCGGAATAAAAATTCATAATTTTGAAACTGAAAATAGGTGCAGAGAATTGAATTTGGCAAAATCAAAAATGACGCTCGGGAGTCAAATTTCTACATGTCAGTATTTTTGAAAACTGTAGGGGGATTTGCGGCAAAATAATGACCTATCTCCGTTTTCAGTAATTGACTATTTTCGGTATAAAAAGTCGTGATATAAATGAAAATAAGCAGAGAGTCAGAATTCGACTCAAAACGACGCTCAGGAGTCAAATTTTCAAATTTTCAAGATATTTTGAAAACTGTTGGGGATGGGCAAAATGTACTCATCGCCGTTTTCAGTAATTGGCATATTTTCGGTATAAGAAGTTCGTAATTTGAATGAAAATAGGGCAGAGAGTCAGAATTTTGACTCAAGCGAATAAGGATGCTCAAGACAATTTTCGACACTCCGATTTAATTTTTTGAAAACGGTTGGGGGAATTGGGCCAATAATATGCGTCACGATGCCTGTTTTCCAGTAATTATGCATATTTTCGGTATACAAATCGTTAATTATGAAATGAGAAATAGGGTTGCCAGAGTCAGATTGCTGAAAAAAATCAGGTAGGAGACAATCGTTGTCATTTCAGATTATTTTTGAAACTGCTTGTGCGGTGATTGGGCAGAAATGAGTCCATTCCGCCGTTTTCCAGAAGTTGGCATATTTTCGGATATATAGTGTAATTTTGAATACTGAAAATCGGTGCAATGTAGTCCTGATTCGACTCAAAAATGACGCTCAGCGTCAAATTTTCTCGACATTTCAGTAATAATTGAAAAACTTGCAGGGTGGTTTGGGCAAAATATGGATCCCTCGCGTTGCCCCTAGTAAAAAGAGCATATTTATCGGTACAAATTCGTAATAATGAAATGAAAATATGGCCAGAGCAGTAGAATTCGGCTCAAAAATGATGCTCTAGGAAGGTCAAAATTTTCGCGACACTTAGATTTGTTGAGAACTGCCAGGGGGTGGTTTTGGCGCAAATATGCACCCCAGATCGCTGTTTTAAAGGTAATTAAGGCATATTTCGGTATAAAAAGTCCTTAAGTTGAAAATGAAATAGTGCAGGAAGTCAAATCGCTCAAAAAAGAAGACCGGAATTCAAATTTATATTTTCAGATATTTTAACACAATGCAGGGAGGTTTTGCAGCAAATATTGACTACTATCTCCGTTTCAGTAATTGGATATTTTGGTATAAAAATTCGTATTATGAAAATGAAAATAGTGCAGGAGAAGTCAGATTTTCTCGGCTCAAAATGAAACACTCTCAGATAAATTTTTTCCGACATTTCACATTCATTTCACATATTTTGAAAACTACAGGGGGGGTTTGGGGGCCAATATGTCTCATCGGTCCCTCCCATCGGCCGTTTTCAGTAATTGGCATATTTCGGATAAAATATTGCGTAATTTAAACTGAAAATAGATGCAATAGTCAGAATTTTGGGCTCAATAAAAACTGAGCGCTCAGGGTCAAAATGTTCGACAGTAAGATATTTTTATAAAAACTGCAGGAGGGGCGTTGCTATAAAAGATTGAGACTTATCTCCGTTGTTCCAATAATTTTGGCATATTATTTTCGTTTTAAAAAACGTAATATGAAACTGAAAATAGGTCAGAGAGACAGATTTCGGCTCAAAATGACGCTAAGGGAGACAATCTTTTTCGACATTTTCAGATATTTATTAACTTGCATGGGTTTGTTTTAAAATATGATCCATTAACCGCTTTCATAATTGGCATATTTTCAGAATAAATATTCGTAATTTGAAAATGAAAATAGGTGGGCAGAGAGTCGAATTTGGCCTCAAAAATGAAGCTCGGAGTCAATTTTGACTTTTCAGATAATTTGAAACTGCAAAGGTGGTTTGTGAGCAAAATAAACACATTGCTTTTTTTCATAATTGGCTTGTTTACCCACCGTATAAAAGTCATAATTTAAATCTGAAATAGCGCAGAGAGCCAGAATTCGGCTTAAAAATGACGCTCAGGATTCAAATATATCCGACTTTTCAGATGTTTTTGAAAACTCTCAGGGGTAGTTGGGCAAAATTGGACAAACCGAAGTATTCATCCAATTGGCATTTTTCGGTGTAATAAACGTAATTTTGAAACTGAAATAATGCAGAGAGTCATAATTCGGAGGGTGTGGGGGGGTGATGTGGGGGTGGGGGGGTAGGGGGGGGGGGGGTGAAAAGTAAATGGTAGAGAGAATGAAAAAAAAGGGAGGAGAAGAAGAGAAAAGAAAGTTAGAAAGAAAGGAGAAGGAGGAAAAGAGAGGGAGTTAAGAGAAGTTAGGATTGAAGAGAGGAAGGGGAAGGAGAGACTCCAAAAATACGCTCAGAAGTCAAATTTTCGACATGTTCAGATTTTTGAAAACTGCATGGTAGGGAGGCAAAATATGATACCTCGCCGTTTTCAGTAATAGTCATATTTTCGGAATCAAAATTCTAATTTGAAACTGAAATAGGTGCAAAGAATCAGCGAATTCGTCTCAAAAGTGACGCTCGGGAGTCAAATTTTCTACATGTCGAATTTTGAAAACTGAGGGGGGTATTTGTTGGCAAATTATGACCTATCTCCGTTTTAAGTAATTGGATAGATTTTTCGGTATAAAAGTCGTTATATGAAAACTGGAAAAGATGCAAATAGTCAGAATTCGACTCAAAAATGACACTCAGGAGTCCAAATTTCAGCATTTCAGATATTTTGAAAACTGCTGGGGGAATTGGGCAAAATGTGACGTATCACCGTTTTCAGTAATTGACCTTTTTCGGTATAAAGTCTTAATTTGAAATTTAAAATGGTGCAGAGAGTCAGAATTTTGGCTCAAAAATGAGGCTCAGGAGCCAATCTTTCGACATTGTCCGATATTTATAACTGGCATGGGGGGGGGTTTGGCAGAATATATCCATTGGCAGTTTTCACATTAATTGGCATATTTTTCGGAATAAATTTCGTAATTTGAAACAAAATAGGTGCAATGAGTCTGGAATTCTGCTCAAAAATTACCCTCAGGCGTCAAATTTTCGACATTTTAGATATATCTGAAAACTGCATGGGGGTTTGGGCAAAAATATGACCCATCGCTGTTCCAGTAAAATAGCATGTTTCCGTTCGCTATACAAATTCGTGATTGAAAACTGAAAATAGGTGCGGAGAGAGTCAGAATAGGCTAAAAAAATGACGCTCAGGAGTCAAATTTACGACATTTCATATATTG
>WNGS01068561.1:11206-22555 GCA_020271785.1 Procambarus virginalis | reverse complement strand
ATCTGAAAAGTCGGTAATTTGTCTCTGAGCGTCATTTTTGAGCCGAATTCTGACTCTCTGTACCTATTTCAGTTTCAAATTACGACTTTTTATAACGAAAATATGCCAATTACTGAAAACAGCGATGGGTCTATTTTGTCCAAACCCCCTGCAGTTTTAAAAATATCTGAAATGTCGGAAATTTTGACTTCTGAGCGTCATTTTTTTATCCGAATTCTGACTCTCTGCACCTATTTTCAGTTTCATATTACGATTTTTATACCGAAAATATGCTAATATTGAAATTGCAATGGGCCATATTTGCCCAAACCACCTGCAGTTTTAAATATATCAGAAATGTCGAAAATTTGACGCCTGTGCGTCATTTTGAGTCGAATTCAGACTCATTGCACCTATTTTCAGTTTCAAATTACGACTTTTATACCGAAAATATGCCAATGCTGAATACGTCGGTTTGTCATATTTGCCCAACCACCCCTGCAGTTTTCAAAACATCTGAAAAGTCGGATATTTGAATTGAGCGTCATTTTAAGCTGAATTCTGACTCTCTGCCCTATTTTCAGATTTCAATTACGACTTTTTATACCGAAAACAAACCAATTACTGAAAAATGCGATGGGTTATTTTTGCTCAACACGCCAGCAGTTTCAAATTATCTGAAATGTCGGGAATTTCACTATTGATCGTCATTTTTTAAACAAATCTGACTCACTTGGCACAGGTAACGGTAGCCACCTGAACAGCTAATGGTAGTCACCTGCCACAGGTAACGGTAGCCACCTGCAACAGCTAATGGTAGTACCTGCCACAGGTAACGGTAGCCACCTGCAACAAGTAACGGTAGCCACCTGCCAGAGGTAACGGTAGCCACCTGCCACAGGTAACGGCAGACCTGCAACAGATAACGGTAGCACCTGCCTTAGGTAACGTATCCTCCGCCATGGTAAAGGTAGCCACCTGCCACATGTAACGGTAGCCACTGCAACAGGTAACGGTAGCCATGCCACAGGTAATGGTAGCCACTGCCACAGGTAACGGTAGCTATTGCCACAGGTAACGGTAGCCGCTTCACAGGTAACGGTAGGCACCTGCCACAGATAACGGTAGTCACCTGCCACAGGTAACGGTAGCCACCTGCAACAGGTAACGGTAGCAAATTGACACAGGTAACGGTAGCCACCTGCCACAGGTAACGGTAGCAACCTACCACAGGTAACGGTAATCACCTGCCACAGGTAACGGTAGCCATCTGCCACAGGAACGGTAGCCGCTGCCACAGGTAACGGTAGCCACATGCAAAAGGTAACGGTAGCCACCTGCCACAGGTAACGGTAGCCACCTGCACAGATAACGGCAGCCACCTGCCACAGATAACGGGTAGCCACCTGCCACAGGTAACGTAGCCACCTGCCACAGGAAACGGTAGCCACCTGCCACAGGTAACGGTAGCCATTGCCACAGGTAACGGTAATCACCGCCACAGGTAACGGTAGCCACCTGCCACAGGTAACGGTAGCCACCTGCCACAGGTAACGGTAGTAACATGCCACAGGTAACGGTAGCCACCTGCCACAGGTAACGGTAGCACCTGCCACAGGTAACGGTAGCCACCTGCCACAGGAACGGTAGCCACCTGCCACAGTAACGGTAGCCACCTGCCACAGGTAACGGTAGCCCCTGCCACAGGTAACGGTAGCCACCTGCCACAGGTAACGGTAGCCACTGCCACAGGTAACGGTAGCCCCCTGCCACAGGTAACGGTAGCCACCTGCCACAGGTAACGGTAGCCACCTGCCACAGGTAACGGTAGCCACCTGCCACAGGTAACGGTAGCCACCTGCCACAGGTAACGGTAGCCACCGCCACAGGTAACGGTAGCCACCTGCACAGGTAACGGTAGCCACCTGCCACAGGTAACGGTAGCCACCTGCCACAGGTAACGGTAGCCACCTGCCACAGGTAACGGTAGCCACCTGCCACAGGTAACGGTAGCACCTGCCACAGGTAACGGTAGCCACTGCCACAGGTAACGGTAGCCACCTGCCACAGGTAACGGTAGCCACCTGCCACAGGTAACGGTAGCCACCTGCCACAGGTAACGGTAGCCACCTGCCACAGGTAACGGTAGCCACCTGCCACAGGTAACGGTAGCCACCTGCCACAGGTAACGGTAGCCACCGCCACAGGTAACGGTAGCCACCTGCCACAAGTAACGGTAGCCACCTGCCACAGGTAACGGTAGCCACCTGCACAGGTAACGGTAGCCACCTGCCACAGGTAACGGTAGCCACTGCCACAGGTAACGGTAGCCACCTGCCACAGGTAACGGTAGCCACCTGCCACGTAACGGTAGCCACCTGCCACAGGTAACGGTAGCCCTGTACAGGTAACGTAGCCACTGCCACAGGTAACGGTAGCCACTGCCACAGGTAACGGTAGCCACCTGCCACAGGTAACGGTAGCCACCTGCCACAGGTAACGGTAGCCACCTGCCAAGGTAACGGTAGCCACCTGCCACAGGTAACGGTAGCCACCTGCCACAGGTAACGGTAGCCACCTGCCACAGGTAACGGTAGCCACCTGCCACAGGTAACGGTAGCCACCTGCACAGGTAACGGTAGCCACCTGCCACAGGTAACGGTAGCCACCTGCCACAGGTAACGGTAGCCACCTGCACAGGTAACGGTAGCCACCTGCCACAGGTAACGGTAGCCACCTGCCACAGGTAACGGTAGCCACTGCCAAGGTAACACGTAGCCAACTGCACACAGGTAACGGTAGCCACCTGCCACAGGTAACGGTAGCCACCTGCCACAGGTAACGGTAGCCACCTGCCACAGGTAACGGTAGCCACCTGCCACAGGTAACGGTAGCCACCTGCCACAGGTAACGGTAGCCACCTGCCACAGGTAACGGTAGCCACCTGCCACAGGTAACGGTAGCCACTGCCACAGGTAACGGTAGCCACCTGCCACAGGTAACGGTAGCCACCTGCCACAGGTAACGGTAGCCACTGCCACAGGTAACGGTAGCCACCTGCCACAGGTAACGGTAGCCACCTGCCACAGGTAACGGTAGCACCTGCCACAGGTAACGGTAGCCACCTGCCACAGGTAACGGTAGCCACCTGCCACAGGTAACGGTAGCCACTGCCACAGGTAACGGTAGACACCTGCCACAGGTAACGGTAGCCACCTGCCACAGGTAACGGTAGCCACCTGCCACAGGTAACGGTAGCCACCTGCCACAGGTAACGGTAGCCACTGCCACAGGTAACGGTAGCCACCTGCCACAGGTAACGGTAGCCACCTGCCACAGGTAACGGTAGCCACCTGCCACAGGTAACGGTAGCCACCTGCCACAGGTAACGGTAGCCACCTGCCACAGGTAACGGTAGCCACCTGCACAGGTAACGGTAGCCACCTGCCACAGGTAACGGTAGCCACCTGCCACAGGTAACGGTAGCCACCTGCCACAGGTAACGGTAGCCACCTGCCACAGGTAACGGTAGCCACCTGCCACAGGTAACGGTAGCCACCTGCCACAGGTAACGGTAGCCACCTGCCACAGGTAACGGTAAGCCCTGCCACAGGTAACGGTAGCCACTGCCACAGGTAACGGTAGCCACCTGCACAAGGTAACGGTAGCACCTGCCACAGGTAACGGTAGCCACTGCCACAGGTAACGGTAGCCACCTGCCACAGGTAACGGTAGCCACTGCCACAGGTAACGGTAGCCACCTGCCACAGGTAACGGTAGCACCTGCCACAGGTAACGGTAGCCACCTGCCACAGGTAACGGTAGCCACCTGCCACAGGTAACGGTAGCCACTGCCACAGGTAACGGTAGCCACCTGCCACAGGTAACGGTAGCCACCTGCCACAGGTAACGGTAGCCACTGCCACAGGTAACGGTAGCCACCTGCCACAGGTAACGGTAGCCACCTGCCACAGGTAACGGTAGCCACCCACAGGTAACGGTAGCCAACTGCCACAGGTAACGGTAGCCACCTGCCACAGGTAACGGTAGCCACCTGCCACAGGTAACGGTAGCCACCTGCCACAGGTAACGGTAGCCACCTGCCACAGGTAACGGTAGCCACCTGCCACAGGTAACGGTAGCCACCTGCCACAGGTAACGGTAGCCACCTGCCACAGGTAACGGTAGCCACCTGCCACAGGTAACGGTAGCCACCTGCCACAGGTAACGGTAGCACCTGCCACAGGTAACGGTAGCCACCTGCCACAGGTAACGGTAGCCACCTGCCACAGGTAACGGTAGCCACCTGCCACAGGTAACGGTAGCCACCCCACAGGTAACGGTAGCCACCTGCCACAGGTAACGGTAGCACACTGCCACAGGTAACGGTAGCCACCTGCCACAGGTAACGGTAGCCACTGCCACAGGTAACGGTAGCACCTGCCACAGGTAACGGTAGCCACCTGCCACAGGTAACGGTAGCCACCTGCCACAGGTAACGGTAGCCACCTGCCACAGGTAACGGTAGCCACCTGCCACAGGTAACGGTAGCCACCTGCCACAGGTACGGTAGCCACCTGCCACAGGTAACGTATAGACCTGCCACAGGTAACGGTAGCCACCTGCCACAGGTAACGGTAGCCACCTGCACAGGTAACGGTAGCCACCTGCCACAGGTAACGGTAGCCACCTGCCACAGGTAACGGTAGCCACATGCCACAGGTAACGGTAGCCACCTGCCACAGGTAACGGTAGCCACCTGCCACAGGTAACGGTAGCCACCTGCCACAGGTAACGGTAGCCACCTGCCACAGGTAACGGTAGCCACCTGCACAGGTAACGGTAGCCACCTGCCACAGGTAACGGTAGCCACCTGCCACAGGTAACGGTAGCCACCTGCCACAGGTAACGGTAGCCACCTGCACAGGTAACGGTAGCCACCTGCCACAGGTAACGGTAGCCACCTGCCACAGGTAACGGTAGCCACCTGCCACAGGTAACGGTAGCCACTGCCACAGGTAACGGTAGCACCTGCCACAGGTAACGGTAGCCACCTGCACAGGTAACGGTAGCTGCCACAGGTAACGGTAGCCATGCCACAGGTAACGGTAGCCACCTGCCACAGGTAACGGTAGCCACCTGCCACAGGTAACGGTAGCCACCTGCCACAGGTAACGGTAGCCTGCCACAGGTAACGGTAGCCACCTGCACAGGTAACGGTAGCCACCTGCCACAGGTAACGGTAGCCCTGCCACAGGTAACGGTAGCCACCTGCCACAGGTAACGGTAGCCACCTGCCACAGGTAACGGTAGCCACCTGCCACAGGTAACGGTAGCCACCTGCCACAGGTAACGGTAGCCACCTGCCACAGGTAACGGTCCACCCGACAGGTAACGGTAGCCGGCTGCCACAGGTAACGGTAGCCACTGCCACAGGTAACGGTAGCCACCTGCCACAGGTAACGGTAGCCCTGCCACAGGTAACGGTAGCCACCTGCCACAGGTAACGGTAGCCACCTGCCACAGGTAACGGTAGCCACCCACAGGTAACGGTAGCCCTGCCACAGGTAACGAGCCACCTGCCACAGGTAATGGAAGCCACCTGCCACAGGTAACGGTAACCACTGCCACAGGTAACGGTAGCACCTGCCACAGGTAACGGTAGCCACCTGCCACAGGTAACGGTAGCCACCTGCCCATGTAACGATAGTCACCTGTCACAGGTAACGGTAGCCACCTGCCACAGGTAACGGTAGCCACCTGCCACAGGTAACGGTAGCCACTGCCACAGGTAACGTAGCCACCTGCCACAGGTAACGGTAGCCACCTGCCACAGGTAACGGTAGCCACTGCCACAGGTAATGGTAGCTACCTGCAACAGGTAACGGTAGTCACCTGCCACAGGTAACGGTAGCCACCTGCCACAGGTAATTGTAGCCACCTGCCTCAGGTAACGGTAGCCACCTGCCACAGGTAATGGCAGGCACCTGCCACAGGTAACGGTAGCTACCTGCCACAGGTAACGGTGGCCACCTGCCAATGGTAACGGTAGTCACCTGCCACAGATAAATGTAGCCACCTGCCACAGGTAACAGTCGCAACCTGCCACAGGTAACGGTAGTCACCTGCCACAGATAACTGTAGCTACCTGCCACAGGTAACGGTTCCACCTGCCACTGGTAACGATAGGTAATTGTCACAGGGAACGGTAGCCACCTGCCACAGGCAACGGAGTTAATTGTCACAGGTAACGGTATACAACTGCCACAGGCAACGGTAGCCACCTGCCACAGGTAACGGTAGGCATCTGCCACAGGTAACGGTAGCCACTTGCCACAGGTAATGGTAGCCACTTGCCACAGGTAATGGTAGCCACCTGTCACCGGTAGTCACTGCTACAGGTAACGGTAGCCACCTGCCACAAGTAACGGTAACCACTTGCCACGGGCAACGGTAGCCCCTGTTACAGTGAACTGTAGGCACCTGCCACAGGTAACGGTAGCCACCGGCCACAGGTAACGGTAGCCACCTGCCACAGGTAAAGGTAGCCACCGGCCACAAGTAACAGTAGCCACCTGCTACAGGTAACGGTAGCACCTGCCACAGGTAACGGTAGCCACCTGCCACAGTTAACTGTAGCCACCGGCCACAGGTAACGGTAGCACCTGCCACAGGTAACGGTAGCCACCTGGCACAGGTAACGGTAGCCTCCTGCCACAGATATCAGTAGCCACCTGCCACAGGTAACGGTAGCCACCTGCCACAGGTACGGAATCCCCACCTGATCGTGGTAACCACTGTGTCGCCCCGTCTGGTGGACGTCTGTTCTGCCCATATAGAAAATTATCAGAACTAAACAAATCCCAATTTTTTATAGTAATCCTTTCAGGGTGTTGAGAGTTGCGATTTCTCTCCCTATCTGTCTTCAATGTTTGGAATCTTAAAAACAAAGATGGGACTCCTAAATCTACGTGAACTTCACCCTTGTTGCATGCTAATTTAGCTGCAATATGTATGTTATCAGGATGGGTTATACTTGTATGAGATCTTATCAATGTAAGATATTTTTTAAACTCATATTGTGTTCAGCAAACAGCTTACATACAAGTGCTATATGAAGCTGTTGAGTTTTAATCAGTCTATTTATGTCTACGGACAGACAAAAACAGATGAGTTATCAACTACTTTAATATCTACAAACACGAAACTTACATTACAAAGAAGTCTCTACTCTAAGTGAAACATATAATTGTACTTACATGGAGCTAATGTATCTCTTCCTTTCCATAGCCAACCAACACTTACATGAGTGAACTATACAACTGTTACTTAAACACTGAGACCAAGGCAATGTTCACTATCCACACGGCCACAGTATCGCACGGTACGCTCTTCAGTTCACTCTGGGAAGCCTTGATGTAGGATATAGTTCAGGAAGTTCCTATGTAAGATGAACTAATCAAAAGAGGCACTAACGCATCTCTGCCGAGCTCTTAACCCTCCCTCTGCCTTTCGAGTTCTTAACCTGTCTCTGCCTTCCGTGCTCTTAATCTGCCTCTGTTTATCGAGCTCTAAACCTGCCTCTACTTACCGAGCTTTTAACCTACCTCTGCCTTCGGAGCTCTTAACCTGCCTCTGTTTACCGAGCTTTTAACCTGCCTCTGGCTTCCAAGTTCTTAACCTGCCTTTGTTTACCGAGGTCTTAACCTGCCTCTGTCTTCCGAGCTCTTAACCTGCCTGTGCTCAAAACCTTGTCAAGTGCTCGGTATCCACTCCGCTCGCAAGCACAGCCACAAGCGGGAAAGACTTGGTGCCATGCCAATATACTACCAGACAAACTCAACCAGGTCAGTTGTTATTTTGGTGACAGGTCGTGCCACTTATGTATAGTGTGACGATAATCTCTTCCAAGAGATTTAGCCTGCTCTTCCCTATATACATCACGTTCCCAGCAACATTAAAGATACGTTTTACAGTAGCTTAAACGTATATATCAAGACAGCCACACGCACCTGCACTCCCCCCTCCCCCTCTCCTGCACACCTGGTCTCCGCGCCGACCCTTCTACTGCTGCAGTCCCAGTCTCAAACTACTGAGTTGTCGGCCTTCCTGCATTCTCATTGGCCGTTCAAGAACACACCACTCCAGCCCTGCACCAACCACGTTCCACGCCAAGGCAACGTCGGGTCGACTGGCAGTACCACCATCAGAATATATCTTGTGCTCTGGCTCATAACATCTAGTTGACTCACCTTGTGTGATAAATAGCGGTTGTTAGCTTGCTCATATATTCCCAGCACTATTTTTTTTAATTTTTATATAATATATTCTTTTGTTTCCTTTTTTTTTTGTTTTACGTTATTTTATGTGGCCCAGGTTTGACATCTGCCAGTGGAAGACTGCCGAACACCATACTCCACTACTTTACCGTCACATATAATTGGGAGCCTGTCCTAGGAGCTGCACTCAGGTATGGTAATTGTGATAAGCGTACTTGGCTTTCATTCCCTTGCTTTCAATATTTACATTACTCACTTTTATTATTCATATGGTGCTGTGTATATTGTGCATTACGGGAGTAGCATATGGTGAGTGTGAGACAACTTTGGATTACGTGGTGACTGTAGGCCTCAGTCATACTCTTAATTGGTCATCTCCCCCTCCGTGTTATTACCCATGTTTAACATCTTTTGTCCCTCAGATATTTCTCATATTCGACAGATATCATATAGGTACCCTGGTACTGTGGTCTGTCTCCGGGTCAATAGCACCTAATTTCTGCAATCCGACTCTAGGAGGACAAAGAGGGCCAAAGTTCCTCTCGCACGGACTTTTATTGGCGAGTTGGGACCTCGCCAATAGTTCTCGTCACCAGTTGACACTCGCACCCCTACTCGTCGGTCAGAATTGATGGTACTTACTTAAGGTAGGGAATTAGCTTTTTTCTTTTGAGCACGAAGTTCGCTAATTCTGTAAGTACCATATTAATTTCAGTGGGTAAATGCTTATGTTCTATAGTGACTCTGCAAGGTATGACTACATTTTTGGACTACCTAATTTACTTTGGAACCATTTAGTGTTTCACTTGTTTTCGAAACTCAGTTTCACCTAATTAGTAGGATTTTCTTGCCTTTATCCTCCCACAGTGAGTACCGGGTACAAGATTTCCTGCGACCTTAATCATTTACCATCTTGAATTAACTTTAATTATTAACAATTCCACAGGATAGGTATCAGTTGCCACGTTTCCTGTTTCTGACATTCACCATATCATCACAGTATATTCGTGTCTCATTTATTTGCTAATTCATCATGTTTCGTATGCAAGCTTTCAAGACAGATCCAGAAGGGAAATAGGGAACTTACGTCTGCTAGGAGGGTCGAATTGATAACTCTTGCACATGAGTATCACTTAGAAGTTCCCAATGGAGCCAAAAATATGCATACATAATATGATACTGGATCATCTTTGGATGAAGGTACTATAGATTCTGATACTCACGAACAATATACATTTCAGATAAGCATGATTTGACAGCAATGAAACTCAAATCGAGCTCGCAAAGCTCGAGAAGGATCAACAGCAAGACCTACAAACAAAACAGCAAGCAGCAACAGACACAAAAGGAAGCAGCTGCCATTAGGAAAGGAAGAACAAGAAAGGAAATCCACCTCAAAGAGCGAGAGGCCGCGCTGAGAAGAAGAAGAAAGTGAACGTGAGTTGGCCTTATTCAAAGAGCGTGAAAAAGTACAACTTGAAAACAAGAACAACGACACTAGAGATGCATGTGAACACGACAAACGGCAGGCAGAAACAGCTCTAGACTGTCGTAACAGAGAACTCACGATGGACGCTACACACCAAGCTCAACTCCAGCAAGCTGCAGCTAGTCTTCCTCCAAGTTTCAATATCTCCCATGCAAGTAAGTTAATGCCCCGTTCATAGAAACGGAGGTTGATGTTTTTTCACTACTTTTGAGACCCTTGCTAATCAACTTAGTTGGCCTGACGACCAATGGGCTACCCTTCTCCGAGTACATTTAACAGGTAGAGCAGCAGTCACACTCAGCACTTGGCATCTGAAAACGACTACACCACCCTGAAGCAAGCTGTGTTGGACGCCTACCTTCTCTCCACCTAAAGCTACCGACGAAAGTTCCGTGACTACGTAAAGGCAAGTACCACCACCTTCTTAGAATTTGCTAACACCAAACAGAGATATTTCATGAAATGGCTGGAGGCAGCACATGTCTCTACTTTTCCAGAGCTTGTCAACCTCATGCTGGTTGAGAATTCTTGAGGCGTGTACCTCCTCCTGTCCGCCTATACTTAGCAGACAAGGAAGAAACCGATTTGGTGAAATGCGCGAAGTCAGCTGACACTTACAGCCTCATCCACCGGCTGACACCAGAACACCTACCAGTAAGAAGTCTTGGTACAGTTACGAGAAAGTGAGCCAGATCAAGGTACCTCTCAACTGTACTGCAGGTATTGTCGAATATATGGACATACCATAGAAAATGTGGTAAGTCCCAATCTAAAGGTAACACGAACCTACTAAGCCCAAACCTACTCACCCTAAGTCCGGTAAGCCTGTAATGAATGTTGGTGTTCATGTTAATGATCGTCTCTCTTTAGCAAACATCTGTATCCAGGAACTATCTCTACCCACGGTTCAGATTCTGAGGGACGTTTTGAACTTAAGATCTTAAGAGACACAGCGGCTCTTCAATCGATCGTCTTGAAATCAGCTGTGCCCACGTCGCCTAACACAGGAGAGACTGTATTCATCACTGACCTTACTGCTACTACTCCTTATCCTCTTGCCAGAGTCCACCTAGATTGTCCCTTCGTGACCGGTGAAGTCCAAGTCGCCGTCAGGGAAAAGCCTTTTCCCATGCCTGGAGTGCAACTTCTCCTGGGCAACGACTTGCAGAAGACCTGCAACCGACCAACTGATCGTCAAGGACATATCCCAGGTGGGTAATCTGTGTTGGATAATCCGATTTTTAAGCATGTTCCAGCAAAGGTTCAAGAGAGTGATGAAGTTCTCCTCCTGTTATGGTGACCACCCGTGCTCAAGCTGCACGACCACAGCCAGCTGACTCTACTGCTACCGCTGTCCCTCAAGACCCTTCGAAACTACCCCAAATCTGACCGCTTTGGAGTTCCGTAAGTTACAGAGAGAAGATTTTACCTTGACACCATTATTCTTTCAGGCTGAGACCCAATCCGACAGTGTTTCCTGGGTTCTTTCTTGGAGAACGAATTACTCTATCGCAAGATAAGACCCAGTAAACTGAAGGAAGAGGACGATTGGGCGACCGTTGAACAGCTAGTGTGATGCCTACCAGCCTGCGGCCCACGATT
>WNGS01068561.1:0-10206 GCA_020271785.1 Procambarus virginalis | reverse complement strand
TCAGCTGCCACAGGTAACGGTAGCCACCTGCCACAGGTAACGGTAGCCACCTGCCAATGTAAGGGTAGTCACCTGTCACAGGTAACTGTAGCCACCTGCCACAGATAACGGCAGGCACCTGCCACAGGTAACAGTAGCTACTTACCACAGGTAACGTATCGACCTGCCACTGGTAACGGTAGCCACCTGCCACATGTAACGATAGTCACCTGTCACTGGTAACGGTAGCCCCTGTCACAGGTAACGGTAGCCGTCTGGCACAGGTAATGTTAGTCACATGTCATAGGTAACGGTAGCCACCTGCCAAGGTAACGGTAGCCACCTGCCACAGGTAACGGTAGCTACCTGCCCAAGGTAACGGTAGTCACCTGCCACAGGTAAGGTAGCCACCTGCCACAGGTAACGGTAGCCATCTGCCACAGATAACGGTAGCCATCTGCCACAGGTAATGGTAATCACCTGCCACAGGTAACGGTAGCCACCTGCAACAGGTAACGGTAGCCGCCTGCAACAGGTAACGGTTGCCACCTGCAACATGTAACGGTAGCCACCTGCCAGAGGTAACGGTAGCCACCTTCCACAGGTAACGGCAGCACCTACCACAGATAACGGTAGCCACCTGCCTTAGGTAATGTATGACCTGCCACTGGTAACGGTAGCCACCTGCCACAGGTAACGGTAGCCACCTGCCACAGGTAACGGTAGACACCTGCCACAGGTAACGGTAGTCACTGCCACATGTAACGGTAGCCACCTGCAAAAGGTAACGGTACCAGCTGCCACATGTAACGGTAGCCACCTGCCACAGGTAACGGTAGCCACCTGCCACAGGTAACGGTAGCCACCTGCCACAGGTAACGGTAGCCACCTGCCACAGGTAACGGTAGCCACCTGCCACAGGTAACGGTAGCCACCTGCCACAGTAACGGTAGCCACCTGCCACAGGTAACGTATCCACCCGACTGGTAATGGTAGCCGGCTGCCACAGATAACGGTAGCCACCTGCCACAGGTAACGGTAGCCACCTGCCACAGGTAACGGTAGCCACCTGCCACAGGTAGCGGTAGCCACCTGCCACAGGTAACGGTAGCCACCTGCCACAGGTAACGCATTCACCCGACTGGTAATGGTAGCCGGCTGCCACAGGTAACGATCCTCATCTCTACAGGTAATGGAAGCCACCTGCCACAGGTAACGGAAACCATCTGCCACAGGTAACGGTACTCAGCTGCCACAGGTAACGGTAGCCACCTGCCACAGGTAACGGTAGCCACCTGCCCATGTAAGGGTAGTCACCTGTCACAGGTAACTGTAGCCACCTGCCACAGGTAACGGCAGGCACCTGCCACAGGTAACAGTTGCTACTTACCACAGGTAACGTATCGACCTGCCACTGGTAACGGTAGCCACCTGCCACAGGTAACGGTAGCCACCTGCCACAGGTAATGGTAGCTACCTGCAACAGGTAACGGTAGTCACCTGCCACAGGTAACGGTAGCCACCTGCCACAGGTAATTGTAGCCACCTGCCTCAGGTAACGGTAGCCACCTGCCACAGGTAATGGCAGGCACCTGCCACAGGTAACGGTAGCTACCTGCCACAGGTAACGGTGGCCACCTGCCAATGGTAACGGTAGTCACCTGCCACAGATAAATGTAGCCACCTGCCACAGGTAACAGTCGCAACCTGCCACAGGTAACGGTAGTCACCTGCCACAGATAACTGTAGCTACTTGCTACAGGTAACGGTTTACACCTGCCACTGGTAACGATAGGTAATTGTCACAGGGAACGGTAGCCACCTGCCACAGGCAACGGTAGTTAATTGTCACAGGTAACGGTATACAACTGCCACAGGCAACGGTAGCCACCTGCCACAGGTAACGGTAGGCATCTGCCACAGGTAACGGTAGCCACTTGCCACAGGTAATGGTAGCCACTTGCCACAGGTAATGGTAGCCACCTGTCACCGGTAGTCACCTGCTACAGGTAACGGTAGCCACCTGCCACAAGTAACGGTAACCACTTGCCACGGGCAACGGTAGCCCCCTGTTACAGTGAACTGTAGGCACCTGCCACAGGTAACGGTAGCCACCGGCCACAGTAACGGTAGCCACCTGCCACAGGTAAAGGTAGCCACCGGCCACAAGTAACAGTAGCCACCTGCTACAGGTAACGGTAGCCACCTGCCACAGGTAACGGTAGCCACCTGCCACAGTTAACTGTAGCCACCGGCCACAGGTAACGGTAGCCACCTGCCACAGGTAACGGTAGCCACCTGGCACAGGTAACGGTAGCCTCCTGCCACAGATATCAGTAGCCACCTGCCACAGGTAACGGTAGCCACCTGTCACAGGTAACGGAATCCCCACCTGATCGTGGTAACCACTGTGTCGCCCCGTCTGGTGGACGTTCTGTTCTGCCCATATAGAAAATTATCAGAACTAAACAAATCCCAATTTTTTATAGTAATCCTTTCAGGGTGTTGAGAGTTGCGATTTCTCTCCCTATCTGTCTTCAATGTTTGGAATCTTAAAAACAAAGATGGGACTCCTAAATCTACGTGAACTTCACCCTTGTTGCATGCTAATTTAGCTGCAATATGTATGTTATCAGGATGGGTTATACTTGTATGAGATCTTATCAATGTAAGATATTTTAAACTCATTATTGTGTTCAGCAAACAGCTTACATACAAGTGCTATATGAAGCTGTTGAGTTTTAATCAGTCTATTTATGTCTACGGACAGACACAAAAACAGATGAGTTATCAACTACTTTAATATCTACAAACACGAAACTTACATTACAAAGAAGTCTCTACTCTAAGTGAAACATATAATTGTACTTACATGGAGCTAATGTATCTCTTCCTTTCCATAAGCCAACACTTACATGAGTGAACTATACAACTGTTACTTAAACACTTGAGACCAAGGCAATGTTCACTATCCACACGGCCACAGTATCGCACGGTACGCTCTTCAGTTCACTCTGGGGAAGCCTTGATGTAGGATATAGTTCAGGAAGGTTCCTATGTAAGATGAACTAATCAAAAGAGGCACTAACGCATCTCTGCCGAGCTCTTAACCTCCCTCTGCCTTTCGAGTTCTTAACCTGTCTCTGCCTTCCGTGCTCTTAATCTGCCTCTGTTTATCGAGCTCTAAACCTGCCTCTACTTACCGAGCTCTTAACCTACCTCTGCCTTCGGAGCTCTTAACCTGCCTCTGTTTACCGAGCTTTTAACCTGCCTCTGGCTTCCAAGTTCTTAACCTGCCTTTGTTTACCGAGGTCTTAACCTGCCTCTGTCTTCCGAGCTCTTAACCTGCCTGTGCTCAAAACCTTGTCAAGTGCTCGGTATCCACTCCGCTCGCAAGCACAGCCACAAGCGGGAAAGACTTGGTGCCATGCCAATATACTACCAGACAAACTCAACCAGGTCAGTTGTTATTTTGGTGACAGGTCGTGCCACTTATGTATAGTGTGACGATAATCTCTTCCAAGAGATTTAGCCTGCTCTTCCCTATATACATCACGTTCCCAGCAACATTAAAGATACGTTTTACAGTAGCTTAAACGTATATATCAAGACAGCCACACGCACCTGCACTCCCCCTCCCCCCTCTCCTGCACACCTGGTCTCCGCGCCGACCCTTCTACTGCTGCAGTCCCAGTCTCAAACTACTGAGTTGTCGGCCTTCCTGCATTCTCATTGGCCGTTCAAGAACACACCACTCCAGCCCTGCACCAACCACGTTCCACGCCAAGGCAACGTCGGGGTCGACTGGCAGTACCACCATCAGAATATATCTTGTGCTCTGGCTCATAACATCTAGTTGACTCACCTTGTGTGATCTAATAGCGGTTGTTAGCTTGCTCATATATTCCCAGCACTATTTTTTTTATATTTTTATAATTATATATTCTTTTTTTCCTTTTTTTTTTTGTTTTACTTTATTATGTGGCCAGGTTTGACATCTGCCAGTGGAAGACTGCCGAACACCATACTCCACTACTTTACCGTCACATATAATTGGGAGCCTGTCCTAGGAGCTGCACTCAGGTATTGGTAATTGTGGTAAGCGTACTTGGCTTTCATTCCCTTGCTTTCAATATTTACATTAATCACTTTTATTATTCATATGGTGCTGTGTATATTGTGCATTACGGGAGTAGCATATGGTGAGTGTGAGACAACTTTGGATTACGTGGTGACTGTAGGCCTCAGTCATACTCTTAATTGGTCGTCTCCCCCTCCGTGTTATTACCCATGTTTAACATCTTTTGTCCCTCAGATATTTCTCATATTTTCGACAGATTATCATATAGGTACCCTGGTACTGTGGTCTGTCTCCGGGTCAATAGCACCTAATTTCTGCAATCCGACTCTAGGAGGACAAAGAGGGCCAAAGTTCCTCTCGCACGGACTTTTATTGGCGAGTTGGGACCTCGCCAATAGTTCTCGTCACCAGTTGACACTCGCACCCCTACTCGTCGGTCAGAATTGATGGTACTTACTTAAGGTAGGGAATTAGCTTTCTTTCTTTTGAGCACGAAGTTCGCTAATTCTGTAAGTACCATATTTAATTTCAGTGGGTAACTTGCTTATGTTCTATAGTGACTCTGCAAGGTATGACTACATTTTTGGACTACCTAATTTACTTTGGAACCATTTAGTGTTTCACTTGTTTTTCGAAACTCAGTTTCAACTAATTAGTAGGATTTTCTTGCCTTTATCCTCCCACAGTGAGTACCGGGTACAAGATTTCCTGCGACCTTAATCATTTACCATCTTGAATTAACTTTAATTATTAACAATTCCACAGGATAGGTATCAGTTGCCACGTTTCCTGTTTCTGACATTCACCATATCATCACAGTATATTCGTGTCTCATTTATTTGCTAATTTCATCATGTTTCGTATGCAAGCTTTCAAGACAGATCCAGAAGGTGAAATAGGGAACTTACGTCATGCTAGGAGGGTCGAATTGATAACTCTTGCACATGAGTATCACTTAGAAGTTCCCAATGGAGCCAACAAATATGCCATACATAATATGATACTGGATCATCTTTTGGATGAAGGTACTATAGATTCTGATACTCACGAACAATATACCATTTCAGATAAGCATGATTTGACAGCAATGAAACTCAAAATCGAGCTCGCAAAGCTCGAGAAGGATCAACAGCAAGCCACCCTACAACAACAGCAAGCCGCCATACAGCAACAAAAGGAAGCAGCTGCCATTAGAAAGGAAGAACAAGAAAGAGAAATCCACCTCAAAGAGCGAGAGGCCGCGCTGAGAAAAGAAGAAAGTGAAAGTGAGTTGGCCTTATTCAAAGAGCGTGAAAAAGTACAACTTGAAACAAGACAACGACAACTAGAGATGCAATGTGAACACGACAAACGGCAGGCAGAAACAGCTCTAGACTGTCGTAACAGAGAACTCACGATGGACGCTACACACCAAGCTCAACTCCAGCAAGCTGCAGCTAGTCTTCCTCCAAGTTTCAATATCTCCCATGCAAGTAAGTTAATGCCACCGTTCATAGAAACGGAGGTTGATGTTTTTTTCACTACTTTTGAGACCCTTGCTAATCAACTTAGTTGGCCTGACGACCAATGGGCTACCCTTCTCCGAGTACATTTAACAGGTAGAGCAGCAGTCACACTCAGCACTTTGGCATCTGAAAACGACTACACCACCCTGAAGCAAGCTGTGTTGGACGCCTACCTTCTCTCCACCGAAAGCTACCGACGAAAGTTCCGTGACTACGTAAAGGCAAGTACCACCACCTTCTTAGAATTTGCTAACACCAAACGGAGATATTTCATGAAATGGCTGGAGGCAGCACATGTCTCTACTTTTCCAGAGCTTGTCAACCTCATGCTGGTTGAAGAATTCTTGAGGCGTGTACCTCCTCCTGTCCGCCTATACTTAGCAGACAAGGAAGAGACCGATTTGGTGAAATGCGCGAAGTCAGCTGACACTTACAGCCTCATCCACCGGCTGACACCAGAACAACCTACCAGTAAGAAGTCTTGGTACAGTTACGAGAAAGTGAGCCCAGATCAAGGTACCTCTCAACTGTACTGCAGGTATTGTCGAATATATGGACATACCATAGAAAAATGTGGTAAGTCCCAATCTAAAGGTAACACAGAACCTACTAAGCCCAAACCTACTCACCCTAAGTCCGGTAAGCCTGTAATGAATGTTGGTGTTCATGTTAATGATCTGTCTCTCTTTAGCAAACATCTGTATCCAGGAACTATCTCTACCCACGGTTCAGATTCTGAGGGACGTTTTGGACTTAAGATCTTAAGGGACACAGCGGCTCTTCAATCGATCGTCTTGAAATCAGCTGTGCCCAACGTCGCCTACACAGGAGAGACTGTATTCATCACTGACCTTACTGCTACTACTCCTTATCCTCTTGCCAGAGTCCACCTGGATTGTCCCTTCGTGACCGGTGAAGTCCAAGTCGCCGTCAGGGAAAAGCCTTTTCCCATGCCTGGAGTGCAACTTCTCCTGGGCAACGACTTGGCAGAAGACCTGCAACCGACCAACCTGATCGTCAAGGACATATCCCAGGTGGGTAACTCTGTGTTGGATAATCCGATTTTTAAGCATGTTCCAGCAAAGGTTCAAGAGAGTGATGAAGTTTCTCCTCCTGTTATGGTGACCACCCGTGCTCAAGCTGCACGACCACAGCCAGCTGACTCTACTGCTACCGCTGTCCCTCAAGACCCTTCGAAACTACCCCAAATCTGACCGCTTTGGAGTTCCGTAAGTTACAGAGAGAAGATCTTACCTTGACACCATTATTCTTTCAGGCTGAGACCCAATCCGACAGTGTTCCTGGGTTCTTCTTGGAGAACGAATTACTCTATCGCAGATATAGACCCAGTAAACTGAAGGAAGAGGACGATTGGGCAAACGTTGAACAGCTAGTGATGCCTACCAGCCTGCGGCCCACGATTCTACACCTGGCCCACGGAGCTCTATCACACTACGGGTTTAACAAGACATACCATGGGATTCGCCAAGACTACTACTGGCCAGGTATGGTTAATGACGTAAAGCAGTATGTTCAACAATGCCACGTGTGTCAGAAAGCAGGTAAACCGAACGTTTCAATTCCCAGAGCACCACTGACACCCATCCAGGTGCCTGAGGAACCATTCCACAGACTTATTATTGACTGTGTTGGTCCTTTGCCTCGGACCAGTGCCGGCAACGCCTATATCTTAACCATCCTGTGTCCTACCACCAGATTCCCGATAGCAGTTCCAGTGAAAAATATTACGGCTGCTACAGTGGTGAAGAATTTACTGAAAATCTTCACCCAGTATGGATTTCCGAGGGAGATTCAGAGCGACTGTGGCACCAACTTCACCAGTGATCTCTTCAAACGGACTCTGGAGGAGTTCAACATCAAACAGGTACTGTCCAGCCCCTATCATCCTGCTTCACAGGGTTCTCTTGAACGTAGTCATCAGACTATCAAGGCACTCTTAAAAAAGTTTTGTAATGAGACCTCAAAGGATTGGGATAGGCAACTTGATCTCATCATGTGTATTTTCAGAAGTCTTCCCAACGAGTCACTAGGAGTATCTCCTTATGAGATGCTCTACGGACGTAAGTGCCGTACACCTCTCAAGGCTTTCAAGGATTCTCTACGTGATGCCACCTTCAGTGAGCATCAGAATGTGCCCCAGTTTCTTCAAAACCTCCGACACATTCTAGAGAGGGTCCATTCCTTTGCCAGCAACAACCTACAGAAAGCCCAAGAGAGGATGAAGACTCGTTACGACCAGCACTGCCAAGTAAGGAAGTTTAAACCGGGAGACTTAGTTCTTGCCTATTTCCCTATCCCAGGTTCTCCTTTACAAAACAGGTTTTCAGGACCCTACCGTGTTAAGGAGTGCCGGAACAACTTCAACTACGTTCTCGAGACCCCCGATAGGCGGCGGAAGACCCAGCTGTGCCACATCAACCTGCTCAAACTTTACCATGGTGTTCCTCCCACTGTGCTAACCACCTATTCCACCTTTACAGGTCCATACAGCCACAGTGAGACCTTCCCTGCTTCTCCTTCCGAAAGCACTGACACTGAGACAGCGCTTTCTAATTCGGAAATCCTTACTAACATCCATGATCACTTTCAGGACGATAATAGTGCTTCACTCATCAAACTCATCAGAGAACATCAGGAGTTGTTTCGAGATGATCCCCAAGAGTGTACTGTGACTCGGCACGACATCCAACTGCTACCTGACACCCGGCCGATTCGCCAACCATTCTACCGAATCAGCCCTAGCAAGACGGAAGTCATGCGTGCTGAGGTACATACCTCTTGGACCATGGACTGGCTACCCCCTGTGAGTCCCCCTGGGCCTCACCATGTATCCTGGTACCCAAACCTCACGGTAAGATCAGGCTTTGTACGGATTATAGGAAACTTAACAAAGTCACAATCAAGGATGCATACCCATTACCTAGGATCGACGACATCCTTGATGCCATTGGTAATGCCCGCTACCTGTCCCAGGTGGACTTACTCAAGGGCTATTACCAGGTGTGTTTAACGGAGCGAGCTAAGGAACTGTCTGCCTTCATCACCCCTTTCGGACTTTTCAGATATAACCGGCTTCCCTTTGGACTCTGCAATGCCCCGGCCACCTTTCAGAGAGCTGTCAACCGCGTCATCCAGGGCTTGGACAACACCTACGCCTATTTGGATGATATCGTTGTAGCATCCAACACCTGCTCCAGCTGCAACGATTGTTCACCAAGCTCCTGAAAGCCGGCCTCACCATCAATCTGGGCAAGTCCACTTTTGCCAAAGGTAAAGTGCGGTATCTGGGTCATGTTATAGGGAGTGGCAGCCTGGCTCCGTTAAATATCCACACTCAAGCCATCAGAGAGTATCCACAGCCTACTACCAGGAAGCAGCTCCTGCGCTTCCTTGGTCTTGCTTCTTATTACCGTAGGTTTGTGAGGAACTTTAGCACTGTTGCAACACCCTTAATCACCTTAACCAGTCCCAAGCAACGGTATAATTGGACCAGGGAGCAAACCGTTGCTTTCGAACAACTCAAATTCCTCCTCTGTTCTAATCCTATTCTCGCCTCACCAGATACCAAGAAGCCTTTCATCCTCCACGTCGACGCCAGTGGTACCGGCATCGGGAGTGTCTTAATGCAGCAACGAGGCGAGGAGGTTCTACCTGTCAGCTACTATAGCTACAAGTTGAAACCTCATCAGAAAAACTACAGCACAATAGAGAAGGAACTTCTTTCCATCGTCCTGAGCTTGCAACACTTTGCACCATATCTGCAAGGTGCTAGGTCCACTACCATCTATTCGGACCATAATCCTCTACGTTTCCTACATCAAGCCCAATTCAATAACCAACGTCTGCTGCGATGGGCTTTATATCTTCAAGGCTTCAATCTGAAAATTTGTTACATCAAGGGGCCTGATAACATCATCGCAGACGCCCTCTCCAGAGTTCATGAGGTAGAGGCAGCTCCACCTACCATTCTACCTCCCGAGAACGTGACTACACCGGAACCGCAGGCTTCGGGGGAGAGTTGTGATGATAATCTCTTCCAAGAGATTTAGCCTGCTCTTCCCTATATACATCACGTTCCCAGCAACATTAAAGATACGTTTTACAGTAGCTTAAACGTATATATCAAGACAGCCACACGCACCTGCACTCCCCCTCCCCCCTCTCCTGCACACCTGGTCTCCGCGCCGACCCTTCTACTGCTGCAGTCCCAGTCTCAAACTACTGAATTGTCGGCCTTCCTGCATTCTCATTGGCCGTTCGAGAACACACCACTCCAGCCCTGCACCAACCACGTTCCACGCCAAGGCAACGTCGGGGTCGACTGGCAGTACCACCATCAGAATATATTTGTGCTCTGGCTGATAACATCTAGTTGACTCACCTTGAGTGATCAAATAGCGGTTGTTAGCTTGCTCATATATTCCCAGCACTATTTTTATATAACCATTATTGTATGTCATTTATCCTCCCGTTAACATAATTCATTTTATGTTTTTTATATTTTTTCACTTGTTATCTTGCACATTATTCAGCCAAGGTATTGTCTTTATTTAAATTTTGTTTTCTAGCATAATTAAAGGTCAGGTTTTTTATTTTCGTGTCTCTTCCCTTACCTTACCC
>WNGS01068551.1:0-10157 GCA_020271785.1 Procambarus virginalis | reverse complement strand
ACAACATTTTGCTTTCCTGGAATATAACCAAATGTGGGATTGAATTCTTGAATTGTGAGCAAATATCTAGAAACTTTCCAACGATTCTTATTTTTGAACAAGGAATTAATGGTGATGATCTGTAAGACCAGAACTGGGTAATTTAAATGTATCCCTGAAATGTTTAAGTGCCCAGACAACTGCCAAGGCTTCACGTTCTGTTGCACTATAATTTTTTCTCTTTAGATAATGTACGGCTTGCATAAGCTATTGTGTGATCTCTGTGACCTCTGTTTGAAGTAATGCAGCACCTAAACCTATGTCACTAGCATCTGTAACCAACATAAAAGGTTTAGAAAAATCTGGGTACCTTAGGACAGGTGACGAATCAAGGCTGCCTTGATTTTTTTGAATGGACTGATCCTGGGCCCTCCCCAAACAAGGGTTCATCTTTTTTTGCAACTTGTAAAGTGGATGGCTATAATAGAGAATCCAGCAATAAATGAACGATAAAATCCTACAAGACCTTGTGAACTGTCTTACGGCTCTGCAGTACAAGGCGTTGGAAATCACGGCAGCAATATATTTTTATTCATTCAATGTGATACCTGATGGTGTAACTGTATGACCTAGGAAATTAACTTCTCCTTTAAAAATGAACATTTTGCAAGCTTTATTTTTAAATTAGCTTCAGCGAGCTTTGCAAGTACTTTCTCAAGGTTCTGGAGAATCTGAACATCATGCGACATGATTATAGATCATCAAGAGTAAACTAGAAGAGTACTTCTATCGATCATCTACGAAATAGATTTGTCATGAGCCATGAAAAGGTTTTGGACTACTCCGCAAACCAATGGCATTCTTTTGAAATGAAAATGACCATTGGGAGTACTAAGCTGTCAATTGTTTACTTTCCTCATCAAGGGGGATTTGACACAATCCCTGCAACAAATCTAACGTTGCGAATACTTTATTTGACCAATACTTTGCAACAAATCAGTTAGAACTGGAAGTGGGAAACGATCAGGTATCGTTATTCTGTTAAGCTTCTGATAATCGATTACAGGTCTCCAAGTCCATCCCTGGAAACACAACCGAAAACTATCTCTATTTTCTGCTGTTACAACTTGTATAGTTGTTACATCTTGGCTTAACGTGTTTATGACGTATTAGAACGTTTTACACTTGCTATATTGGTTGTTATACTTGTTAGGAGGGGTTAAACTTGTTTGAACGTTGTACCAACGTCGTAGTTTCGGTGTGTGTTTGGCGGGATCTCGCTTTGGTACAAGAATCAATGGAGCGTTCCGTGGCGATTACTCGATCAATTACATCACTCTGTAACATTTCCTCTATAAGCCTATCGGCTTCTGCTCTCTGAGAATGGGGAAGATGGTAAGCTGGTACATAAATAGGCGTAGTTCCTTGTTCAAGGGGAATTTTATGTGTAATAAGAGGAGTGAGACCTAACTTTTCTCCTGGTAGAGCAACAACGGCTCTATCCTGTTCAAAATTTCCAAAAGCTGAGCCACAGAGTCAGGAAAATCAGTAGGACTGAGGTGTTGCGCTTGCACCTCTGGCTGAGATCCTTATTCTCTTGGCGTGAGAGTACAAACAGTATGATCCATGGAGACATCATCCACAACTCGCACTGGTAACGAGTAATGGGCAAAATCTACAACATGGGTGCCAGACTGGAGATGGATGTCGGCATTACTAGTGTTTGCGATATACAATGTGACAGTATCATCCTGTACTGTGTGCCAGGAGGGTTCAACAAAAGTACCATTCACTTTACATGTTTCACTTACGCAATCACATCCGACAACTCAGGCACTCCCTGAACCTTAACTCTTATTCTGGTGAGAGAATGTGAGTGCAGCACAGTGTCAGTAGCCGTGGAACCACTGACTTCAGAGATGGAAGCTGCCAGGCGAGCAAGACAACGAGAATCCGTTAAGGCGTCCGCTTCCAGAAAGTTCCGATACTCACTCTCCTTAACAACTGCACAACTACGATGCTTCAATCGAGTGCCCTTTTTCTCGGGTATGCTACCACGACAAGGATCTGACAAACCTACGCTAGCAAGGCGGGTGTCAACAAAATTAACGTAGTCTGATTGAAGGTTGAACTCATGGCCCTGTCGATACATGCTACACAAGGGTATGACGTGGTCTTTGATACTAATGTTCCAACGATTGGGAAACAATGCAATATTTTGATCAATCATGGTGTACACACCTAAGAGAATGTCTCCAGGAAAATGAATAACGTCAACAACTAAACATGTTATAGACAATGTGACATCATCTAACTTGAGTGGGAGGTCAATTTCACCCTGAACTTTTACTTTATTTCCTGAAACACCACATAGAAAAGGTATGGGGCACTTCCTTATCGTAGTAGGGTACTTACTTGCAATGTCTCTAAGAGCTGAAGGCTTGACAATATTAATTTTTACACCTGAGTCAAGAAAAACTTTTAAAACTCTACGATGGACAATGACTGAGACAAGGGGACCATCACTTGAGACTGGACAAGTTACTACTTGTGACTTATGTTGTCTGGGATATCTGCGTCTTGTCTGGGTCAAATTCACTGTGGTTCCATCAACATCTACAACTGGTCTAGAGTCAGTGTCCTCCTCTGTCAAGTGTCCAAATCTATTTTGGGTAGCTACTGAATACACAGGGAGGGCACTAGAATTGGCTACCTTGAATTGGTTAGCGGATGGCCTTGGGGGTTTCCCGACGACATGGAGTGAACATTCTAACCTCCAGCATTCTGTGACCGAGTATTACAATTCGAAGTTGCATTATAGCTGGGCCGGGAGTTGTAATTACGCGAGTTCTGATAATGTCTTGGACACTGTGTGCCTCACCAAGACTGACCGTGGGAGTTACGAGGTGGGGATGTCCTTTGCCTAGCTCTGCAATCCGCAGTGTGGTGACCAACTTGTTTATGGTACTTGCAATATGGGATCCTAAAATTATTAGATTGACGAGGGGACCGAGAGAATTGTCTAGGAGGTGATGATCTAGGGGCGGACCAACATTCCCTTGCGAGGTGGTTACTCTTACCACAATGCCAACATGAGGGAGTGGATGGTTGTGGACTATGGCATTTCAGCAACTTATGAGGAGGCGAATTTGACTGGGAGCTACTAGCATGGGTACGGTTCTGCAACCAAGAGTTTTGAGAGTTTGTGGGAGGATGCTGAGAACTTGTTACTACATATACAGTATCAGAGGGTGGCAACAGTTGAGCACTTCGGGGAGCTAGTTTATCGGCGGCATTGTTAATAGCCTCAAACACTTCACCAATTTCATGTTTAACTCCAAAATTTTGTTGCTCAATGATCGGTTTAGTATGCTCTGGGGCAAAATGCATTAAAGTTCCAAATGCTATCATCTTGGCCATAGCCTCAGGGGACAGATTATTGTCTTTATCTAACCAAGACAAACTATTCATAGCAGACACTAAGGCATACAGATACTGATTGAGATGGCTAGTAAACGCATTAAACGATTCACCAGGCTGCATGGTGGCATTGGCAATTTTCTTGACTAACCTATACGGGTCAAGGTCTCCTTTGCTAACAAAGCGCCGGCGAAAGAAATCCTTAATTCAGACCAAGACTGGAGGCTAACAATAGCTTTCTCATCAACAACAAAACGTGCATCACCTATGGTTGTGTCCACAGCTGACCGTGCAATTGCCAAGTATTCGGCATCAGTAGGCTTAGAAAAACGTGCAACTGTTTTCGCTTCAACCTTACTAAACCATGACTCTAATAAGCGGGATTCACCAGCAAAAAGAAGAATACCATTTCCTGAGGTGATCTCTGGCTATTGGGATGAGCAACTGTTCCCATTGAGTCTGAAGGGGTTTCATCAGTGGTAGGCATTGTCACAGCCGTGGAAGGAATGTTTGAACGCAGATTATAATTAAGTGCACCAGGCATCAGAAATAGTATACACAAAAATAAACACTCAAAAAAATATCAACTTGGCTAAAGTAAGAAAATGGCAGAAATAAAATTATTAAATTGGGCTAGGCAACAAATAATTAAAAACAAGCAAAATTGTGAATTAAATTAGCAATCTTTCATTAAAATGGCTGGAATTAGAAGCATGTAAATTAATTAAACCAGGCTAAGCACAGCAATTTAGAATAAAAACTGGAAAGTGCAATTGCAAAATTTCATTAAAATGTTTCAACACAACAAGTGGCAATGCAAGAAATATGGATGTAGCACATAAACTGGATACATATGTGTATATAGCTGCTATGGTAAAAAAAAATTATAATATGAAATATTGAAAGAATAAATTTCAATTTTAGGCCTGGAGGAATTAAAAAGAATTATATTGTACAAATTCATAACTGCTACTAAAACAAGGATTTCTTACTTCACTGGAATTTGAATTTACCAATAACACTCTAGTAGCACAATTAATATTCAATGAAATTACAGTGAGAAGCAGGAATGTTGAAATCACACTAAAAAACTGTGGGCATGGAGTACTGAGCCAGCTCATATATTTAACAAGTCACTGAATGGTTAATTCATAAGATATTGTGGATATATTTACGTTAAACCTCTTTAAAACATAGCACACGATATCTTAGCTCTTAATTACTTAACTCAGGGCTGCAAGATTTCCAACATAACAGTGGTCAACACGAAAAAACGGCGACGAGACGTGTGAAGAGGCACAGCGAGGGGTTTGTTTACAATTTGGTGCGACGGCAGCGCTCCTAGCGGCAGTGGCGCGAAGCTCGGGAGACCCCACACTAGATTGATGTTGGGAGCGCGAAGGTAAATTCTGACGACGACGATGATGGCGAAGGAAGCAAAATTAGCTAGGCCGAAGTTCACACAAAATGATGTAGCAGGGGCTGACACGGTGGTGAGAGGAGGCAAATGTGGCGCTGTGGCGTCTTGACTGGGAGCTGGAGACGCTAGTCAGACGATTGTAGCCTTTTTTTCGGCAATTGTTTCTCAATAGAGTGCACAACACATCTGCAGAGCATTTGAAGCTGTAGATGATGATTGCAATAGCTGGAACGGAACAGGCAACACACAAGGCTTGTTGATGTGGGCTTGGGTGGTGGTGGTGGTGGGTGGTGCAGGTTCCCACGTGGGCGCGAGATTCAAAAATGGCTGGCGCGGGAATCTTCCTTCCTCCTCACTGATGAATTAGTGTTCTCATAGGAAAATACTGACCCTTACTTCTGAGACGTTGGCCTGGAGTAGTGGTTGATGGCAGGACCCCGGACTGGTACAATATTTGATGCGTGGGTGGCAGGATGGTGGCTTATGGAGGCGGCTGATGGCGGTGGCGGCGGTGGCGGCGGTGGCGGCTGGAGCACAAGGCGATGTGGGTACCTGGAGTTTTCGTTTCCAGAAAAATAATTCTGGATCCCACTGCTGCTACCAGTTTTCGTTGCCTTGTTCGGGTTGAATAATATACACCGTAGGCACTTATGTAGATTTATTGACTGAGACAGCAAGGTGGACCTTTGGCCAGCCGAGGTCCACCTACTCTGTGTCTGTCGTGAGAACTGAGCCTGCTGGGAGCACGGCTGGTGACTGCCTGTCTGGCATGACGTCAGAGACCTACTCGCCTGTGATTGGTTATGTCTCAACGGCCATACAATTTGAGTATAACATATATATATATATATATATATATATATATATATATATATATATATATATATATATATATTGTGGGAGTATGTCTCCCAAGATGCTCCCACAGCTGACTTGAATGGCATTGCAGTGCACAGATCTTCGTGCACAAAGCCTATCTCTCTTAATCCTGGATAGTTTTCTGGCATGTTGGGTATCACCAGAATGCCCACTTAACCAGGAACATTGTAAAAATACGTAGGCCGCCGTATGTCTAGGCAGGAAGTAGATACAGGGAGCTAAGTATACTTGCTACCAAAGGGTCAGTGAGTACATGGCTGGTGCCCGCTGAGACAGAGGGGAAGGCGCCAGCAGCGTCTGAACTCTGGGGTCAACCGGCGCGATGCGGAATAACAGCTATGACGTGTTCATGACGTCACTCCTGCTACTGCTCATCGAACGAGCCAATATGATTGGTTCCCGCTCATTTGCTGCAATGCTATTGGTCAAATTGTAACTCCTTTTGTGTTGTGTGCCACGAGATGCCCGGCACCCTTGCAAACTCATTCACGTGAGAGAGACCATACGAAGAGGACGTGTTCTGTTCTACCGGCCAATAGACTGATCACCGTCTATCCCTCACCGTCAAGTTAACTCAGCGTCTTTGCGATATACCACACACTCGCCAGAATCACGAGTGGGAATATATTGTTTAGAAGCCTAAAGTGACAAATCTCCAGAGCGAAACAGACTGGTATCAGGTAACCCCTGGTGACAAAGATCGTCGTGAGTGACCTAGAGTGAACTAAGTCAGTGCCGCCGCCTAAGTAATCTGTGTGTGACATTACCACAGTGTACCTATACCACAGTGTACAGTGTAGTGCATGGTACCGCCGCCAGCCGCCGCCTCGAGCGCCCGCCGCCAGCCGCCGCCGCCCTCACTCCTACGTGACGTCACCACCTCACGCACCGTCAGTGCCAGTGTGTGCGCGTGTGTCTGTCTGTTAAGCATACAGCACGCCCTACTCACGAAATCATCTCAAGATAATGCGAGTACCCTCCGTGTCTACGAGCGAAACCAGCTATCAGGCCACCTACGAGTGCTTGTATAAACGAGTCTGAGTGAGTGCGTAAGGAAAGGTACCTTATCTGTAAGTACAAGATCTTGTCATTGTTTATTGTGTCTGTGTTGATCTGAGGGGTCAACCACAGTTCTCACCTTCTTATACCTGTCGCAGGTTGTAGGTGAATCGACGGTGAATGCGTGTTTATCTGTGTGGTATCACAGCATTTCACTCGTCTGTGGATGTGAGCTTCACATACACCACACATTTAGTTATTGTGTGATCATTATTGTGTTTATTGCATATCATCATTACCGAGTATCCGGTTGGAACTCTTGTGATCCCTTTGCATACCGGCAGTTAGGTTGCCGTGTTAGTGATTGGCTGTCAACTGTGTTAAGTTAGGTGTTTCTCCACGAGTGGATACGAGTCGATTAGCCAGACGTCAAGAGTCTCGCTAATGCAACCATAGCTTTGCTGACGCCAATCAAAAGTAAATCAAGCACCCTGTGTATTAGTGGTTAAGTTAGTAAATAAACTACTGTTAAGTTTTATGCGATGTTTCTGTTGAACCACTTCTGAATACTGTCAATATTACTCCAGCCTTCAGCTCTAAGTGTCTTCAACACCGAGTTGCCTGTAAGTCACTAAACTATAAATTTGATGAGGACCCTAGGAGTCCCTTAAAGTGTTACATCATTGAGGAGATTCCAACGACCAACGTGGAGCAGGACCAGGTGAGGCTAGTCTGAGAAGAGACCCACAAGGACTCTAACTCGACCTTGCTCCCAGGCCCTGTACGGTTGCTCTCGTATTTTCTATTTTGCTAATTCCGACAGCTTCGTGAAGCGTCTGCCACATGTACATTGGCGACGTACGCATTGCAGTCGTGACAGTAAAAAAAAGAAAACTCCCACATATATATATATATATATATATATATATATATATATATATATATATATATATATATATATACAAACAAGCCTGAATGGTCCCCAGGACTAGATACAACTGAAAACTCACACCCCAGAAGTGACTCGAACCCATACTCCCAGGAGCAACGCAACTGGTATGTACAGGGACGCCTTAAACCACTTGACCATCACGACCGGACATAAGGAAGTGATGTCCGGTGGAAGTAACTGCAGAGGGCGTATTGGCCCATATCTCTTGATGCTTCTATATTGGTGCAGAGTCTTGAAGTGGGTAGAATATAGTTGTGTATTAATTGGCAGTTGATTGCTGGTGTTGACTTCTTAATGTGTAGAGCCTCGCAGATATCAAGCCGTCTGCTATCGCTGTATCTATCGATGATTTTCGTGTTTTTTGTTAAGACTTCTCTGGTGATGGTCTGGTTGTGGGAAGAGAATATATGTTCCTTAATGGAGCCCTGTTGCTTATGCATCGTTAATCGCCTGGAAAGAGATGTTGTTGTCTTGCCTATATACTGAGTTCTTTGAGGCTTACAGTCCCCAAGTGGGCATTTGAAGGCATAGACGACATTGGTCTCTTTCAAAGCATTCTGCTTTGTGTGTGGAGAGTTTCTCATGAGAAGGTTGGCCGTTTTTTTGGTTTTATAGTAAATCATTAATTGTATCTTCTGATTTTTATCTGTAGGAATAACGTTTCTATTAACAATATCTTTCAGGACCCTTTCCTCCGTTTTATGAGCTGTGGAAAAGAAGTTCCTGTAAAATAATCTAATAGGGGGGTACAGGTGTTGTGGTAGTTGTCTCTTCAGAGGTTGCATGGCGTTTCACCTTCCTTCTTATGATGTCTTCAATGAAACCATTGGAGAAGCCGTTGTTGACTATGACCTGCCATACCCTACAGAGTTCTTCATCGACTTGCTTCCATCCTGAGCTGTGGCTGAGAGCACGGTCGACATAAGCATTAACAACACTCCTCTTGTACCTGTCTGGGCAGTCGCTGTTGGCATTGAGGCACATTCCTATGTTTGTTTCCTTAGTGTAGACTGCAGTGTGGAAACCTCCGCTCTATTCCATGACTGTTACATTTAGAAAGGGTAGTTTCCCATCCTTCTCCATCTCGTAAGTGAAATGCAACACAGAATTCGGCTCAAATGCCTCCTTCAGCTCCTGCAAATGTCTGACATCAGGTACCTGTGTAAAAATGTCGTCAACATACCTGCAGTATATGGCCGGTTTCAAGTTCATATCAACTAAGACCTTTTGTTCGATGGTACCCATGTAGAAGTTCGCAAACAAGACACCTAGGGGAGAACCCATGGCGACCCCATCTACTTGCTTATACATGTGCCAATCTGGGCTCAAGAAGGGTGCCTCTTTAGTACAAGCTTGGAGTAGTTTCCTTAGAATGTTTTCTGGAATGTCAAGAAGAGTACAGGCTGGATCACGATACACTCTGTCCGCTATCATCCCGATTGTTTCATCCACAGGTACGTTGGTAAACAGTGATTCTACGTCCAACGAGGCTCTTATACCTGTGGCCTGTGTTCCCCGCAACTACTTCATGCTACAAACGAATGGAGAAACAGCAACATCAACAAAAACCTAAAGCTCCTCTAAGGCCTATTGTCGTGCCGGAGGAACCATTTTTTCATGCGGAAATGGACTATGTTGGTCCATTACCTAGAACTAAGTCTGGTAATATTTACCTAATCACGATGATGTGTATCACGACCCGTTACCCAGAGGCTTTTGCTATAAGGAACATCCGAGCAAAGACTGTTGTTGCTCGTATGTTGCAATTTTGTTCTACTTTTGGACTGCCTCGGGTCGTACAAACTGACAATGGTACTAATTTTAAGTCTGATATTTTTTAGAAATTCTGTAAGGACCATGGAATAACTCATAAGGTTTCTAGCCCATACCATCCACAGAGTCAGGGGGTAATTGAGCGGTTCCATCAAACCCTTAAAACCCTTAAGAAAATGCTGAAGACATTGTGAGAGAATTCACACACATTCTGGGATGAGAACCTGCCTTGTGTTTTGTTTGCTGCTCGGGAGGGGGTACAAAGTTCACTGGGTTGTTCTCCTTTTGAGTTAGTCTTTGGCCATAAGGTTCGTGGACCCTTGCAAATGTTACAGGAGTATCTGTTAGGGAACGTAACGTTGACCGAAGGTTTGGCTTTCTTTGCGCAACACCACCGGAGACTCAGGGACTGCAAGGCAGCTGCACTAAAGTATCTTGGGAAGGCCCAAGAAAATATAAAAGAACGACACGATGCTAAGGCTAAGTTGCGGGTATTTCAGCCTGGTACCCCTGTCCTGGTATTAAAGCCTCGACTAGGGAACAATATGTTTCACAAGTACGAAGGCCTCAATATTGTGACAGAAAAGGCTGGGGACCTCACATACAAAGTAAGGCACTCTGACAACCGTAACCAGGTGATGCTCGTACACTTGAACTGGCTGAAGAAGTTCCAGGGCCCCAGGCCCATCGCACTAACCAATGTTTCCTTTTCCAGTGAGGGAGGGGGATGATTGT
>WNGS01068539.1:0-10151 GCA_020271785.1 Procambarus virginalis | reverse complement strand
GAGTGCTCTTTACCTGTGGCATGTTGCGGTGGTGTATACTCCCCTAGTTGTGCTTGCGGGGGTTGAGCTATGGCTCTTGGTCCCGCCTTTCAAACGTCAATCTTATAACAGGTGTACGGTTTCTGAGGCCTATTGGCTCTTATCGTATTTACACTTGAAACGTGTTTGGAGTCAGCCTCCACCACATCGCTTCCTAATGCATTCCATTTGTCAACCACTCTGACACTAAAGTTCTTCTACTGTCTCTGTGGCTCATTTGGGCATTCGGTTTCCACCTGCGTCCCCTAGGGCGTGTGGCCCCTTGTGTTAAACAGCCTGTCTTATCCACCAGGTTGTATGTTGCTACTACTGCGCGTGTGCATTAGTACCGTGTTTCGCAGTGGCGTGTCCTTACTCCTGGGGTTTTTTATGCTTCTGCTCTTTCGTCCTGCCTCACCCCAGTCGTTTTCCTGGCATCTCCTTTGGTCAGTTTTGCCTGCACTTGCTGCTATGTTGGGGGACGTGGTCGGTTTCCAACTTCATTGTTGTGTGTTCCCTTGTTTTCCTCCTCTGCCACAGGGGTGTTCTGCGTGTGTTCCTTGGCTTCTTGGGCTTTTTTCGGCCTGTGTCCTGTGGTGTGCTTCTTTGTCTCGGTCTGTTGCTGTTGCTCGTACCTCTTGGTTCGGGTAGGGTTCTGGCGGCAACCCTTCCGCCTTCTTTGGTTTCCTTGCTTGCCCTGCCACTTGGTTTTTTGGGGTCTTGCGATGTCTCGCGTCGGACCCGTCATTTGTTCTCCTGGCGGGTTTGCTTGCTTTGGGATTTGTCTGTTCGGCAGACGTTCCATCTCCTTGTACCACCTGAGTTCGGTGGTCGCGCCGAGATCTTCTTGCGGCTCCGCCTTTTCCTGGGCTCGGAGGGGCCTTGTCGGGCTGCTTCCGTCTGCCTCGTGGTCTCGCCTCCGGCTGGTGGTCGGTGTCCACCTGCGTGTTTCTCTTGGCGGCAGTATGGGGTGTTTTGGCGGTCCTTCCTTTTCCTGTACCTTCTTAGGTGGTTCCTCTTGTTAGCGTCGGCCTGGTTTTTTGGTGGGGGTTGGGGGCCGTCGTCGTGCCACATACTGTCGCCTCTCTCTTTTGTGCGGCGCTGGCGGAGTCGCTTTGGCTTGCTTTCGGTCTTGCTTCTACACCGCTTAGTAAGCTGTCTTGTGCTTCGTTTCCCTCCGGCCTGTTCGTGCGCCGCTTGCACATCCTGGTTTCTGGTCAGCGTGCTCTGTCTTCTCCTCGGTTGGTAGTGCCTCTTCGGTTCCGGTTTGTTTTTCGTCGGCTCTTTTCCTTTGGGCATTTGCCTCTGGGGGTCGGGTCGCTGTGTTTTCCTGCTCCTTTGGTTTTAGCGTTTTGGTTGTTTGGGTGGTGTCCGCCTCCCGGTTCCGTCCCTTTGATCTTCCTCTGTGGGTAGTTAGCTCCGGGGAGCCGACGGGGCTCCCCCCAGAAAACCAGCGTTGAATGTAATGAAACGCCATTTTCTGGGTGAGTCCCGGAGGCTCCCCGGCAACCCTCCCTCCCTCCGGTCGGCGGTTTTTTTCGCGTGTCTTGACATCCAGCCTCAGAACTGATGGGTGGATAGCCGGCGTGGGAGGTCTGGGGCTCCACCTTCCCCCTCCCGGGGAGGGGGGAGCTGCGCAGACAGCGGCGCGGTGACGTGTGACGTCACACTAGTTGCTTGTTTTCTGTTTGGGAGTTCTATCCACTAGTTCGGATTTTGGTAGCAATTTTAACCAGAATAGGGGTTTGTTTTGGGGCGCTTACCTTTCTGGGTGCCTGTCCCGGTCGATGGCAGACATAGAATGCTTCCAACCACACGGGGGCTTCTATAGGCCATTGCTCCCCGTGCCTCTCTGAGGGGGCCCGGTTCTGGCCGTGGTCTCCGGTAGGCCTAAGAACTCCATACACATGACTGATGCCAAAGTCTGAAATTAGCATATCAGCCTGGGATAGCTCCGGGGAGCCTCCGGGACTCACCCAGAAAATGGCGTTTCATTACATTCAACGCTGGTTTTTTTTTAGCCCTGTTATCCACACCGAGTTCAATATCTTTCGGAAGAGGCAAAACCACCAAAACTTCGTTCAGCATCTCTTTGGTGTACAACCTCTTCGTGGCACAGATAACTCCCTGATCCATAGGCTGGATGAGAGAGGTTGTGTTAGGAGGAAGTGCCATACATGTTATCTTGCCATCATGTGAGGTTAACGTGTCAATTTTGGGGTGGGCAGGCGCATTATCAAGCAGCAGCAAAGCCCGAACTTCGCTTGGCCTTACTTTGAGTTTCTTAACTTGATAGGCATGAACGTCCCTGCAGAACACGTCATGAAACTAGGAAAGAAAGAGCTGTGTAAACCATGCATTTTGTAAGTTATAATATTTGATTGGTAGTCTGTCCAAGTAATGTTGCAAGGCTCTTGTTTCTTTGATTTGCCAACAATTGCACACGGGATTCTGTCTGTGCCGTCGGCATTCACACACATGGCCGACAGCCTGTCCTTGTTGACCGTACGGCCTGGCACATAACCCACACTCCTCATTGCTAGAGTTTTTTCTGGTAAACTCCTCCAATACAGCCCAGTTTCATCAGCATTATAAATTTGATAAGAATATAAATTATTTGCCAAATGTATGTTCTTAATTTCTGTTTAAATGGTTCTACACTACTTTTATCTGCACTCAATTTTTCACCGACAATTTTCCTCTTCACAATATTGTGCCTATCCTTGAACCTTGCAACCCACCCTTCACTCGCTTTGAAATCCTTTATTCCAAGGCTTGCTGCAAACCTGCTTGCAGCATTTTGTATTTCAGGGCCGCGAATTGTCACGCCAGTTGTGCGGTGCTGAGCAAACCACTTGTACACTGCCTCATCCAACTGTGCTTGCGTCGAAGTTTTCATAGTCTTTCTACCACACCCTCTGCTAGTGCTTGCACCTTTACTTTCACAGGTTAAAATGTATTTCATAATTTTCTCTTTTTGTTTCCTTATATCAGAAACAGTACTAGTGCCTATATTAAATTCCTTGGCAACACTTGAAGTCGACCGGTCATTTTCACAAAGTTGTATAACACGTAACTTGTCCTTAATTGTTAGGACAACCTTCTTCCTCTTAACACCTCCAGAACGATTCATGCTGCTACCAGACATAATCTTGGCTAAAAATGTTCAAAGTTACTATGAAAATAAAAAGTTATTTAACAAAATATTTCACTAATGGTGCGGCACTGTGGTGTAACACGAGGAACGAGAGCACATGGGTTGACCAGGCATGGACAGGTCCAGTCGGGGCAAGGAGGCACGTTACATAGGAAATGGAAAACAACAATATTTGTTTTAACAATAATAAACAACCAGCAGGAAAAAAAAAACAATATTTTTGAGGGAAACTTCAGCCTATGCAAATTGTTTTAGGAAACTTGTATGGTATTTTTTATTACATAATTACTCGTATTTCTTTTGATTTTGGCTATGATGAATTGTTCTAAAATTAATGGTAATTCCTGTACTGTAGTGTATAGGCCGCTCCCCATCCCCCCTTATCCCCCCAGGTGGTCCCTCCCAACACTCCCGACACCACCCACCCCACCCCCTCCTCCACCATGCGTCTCGAGCCACAGGCAGACGGGATTAATACGGTACGGCCTGCCCCATGGCTTTCATATCCGGACAATTCAATGATTATCTGGCTGACTGTCCGGATAGTGTAAAATCGGCAGGAAGTTAACCAGTTCCGATTTTTTATCCGGCTAAACCAGCTTTTAATCAGCTCCCATGGCCATTTTGGCCGGATATTGAGATAACTTTATCCGGTCACGATTTTGGCCGTATAAGGACGTTTTCCGGATGTTCGAATCCTGGATAATCGAGTGGTTACAGTACATACCCATGCATGTGAGCCACACAAAGAGACAGACCCCAAGAATCCAGAAGACGAGCCATATGCAGAGTCTTTACCCATAACAGTAGGAACAGAAGTGACCCCCACAAGTCAGACAATGAGCCACTGAAGATTAATCATAGAGGAGCTGGATCACAGAGCCCAGTGGGAATATGAAAGAGTTGAAGAGAATTAAAAAATTTGACCATCCCACAAATTGTACTGTATATCTGATGAAGAGGACGCAATCAATGGCCCTGAGTTACCAGGTTGAGCACTTTTGACAGAGTAGCAGGCAGATATGGTCTTCTTTCTTTGCAAATGTTAGTCCTTCAACCAGCTAAGGTGGACCTGTTTGGCTTCACCATCCGCAAACTTCACGTTCATACACCTTTGTCTCATGACAGAGACATCCACATTAGATGCACAGCATTTCGACTAGTACCAGTTGGAGGAGAGAGTATCTCTTTTTCTCCAGTACAGATGCTGCTCCTTGTGATGACCAAGTTGGAGAGCTTTGTAGACTACATCCTGTTGGCTCTCATGTGGCCAATTGAGCCCTGGTTCCCTACCCCCCTTGTTTGCTGCTCTTCCTGGACACTCTCCTTATCCAGATAAATGACAGTTGAGCTTGAGTGGGCTCTTAACATCTTTCCATCAATCTACACCTGTTTAACTTTTTGTGTGTTCATATTTCTGTATAGGGGGCAAGTGACAGATCTTTTTGCTGAGAATTTATGGGAGTCCTCCCATTGCCAGTATAGGATGTCCTGACATTCCTTCCAGCACTTTCTATCCCTCTGCCAGCTATCTTCCTTATCTGTCATGCTGAATATATTCTTTATTTCCTGGCTCTTTGTGGAATATTGGTTAATGCTGAACCATTATCTCTTGATATTGGCAGGTGCCGCCTTATCTTTGCTTTTCAGGTTTTGGTCTTGATCTTTCCTCTGTGCCCTTTCTGAAGTTCAGTCAGACTTTCTTCCATTTGTATCCTACTTTTTTTCCATTGGAGCTTGCTTAACAAACTCCAATGGAAGAAAAGTTTGCCTGTGTGCTTTGGTATCATCCTTGATTTGTGCTTTGGTATCATCTTGATTTGGTATCAAGGTATCATCCTTGACCTGTGCTTTGGTATCATCCTTGATTTCTTCTCTTCTCCATAGTTTGGGGTATCCCAAACCCCCAAATTTGGGAGGAGCCTGACAGCTGGGTGGACAGCGCTTGGGATTCATTATCTTGAGGTTCTGGGTTTGATCCCGGGTGGAAGCGGAGACAAATGGGCAAAATGTTTCTTTCACCCTGATGCTCCTGTTACCTAGCAGTAAATAGGTACCTGGGAGTTAGACAGCTGCTACAGGCTGCTTCCTGGGGGGGAGGGTGTATAAAAAAGGAGGCCCTGATCGAGGACTGGGCCGCGGGGATGCTAAGCCCCGAAATTATCTCAAGATAAGATCTCAAGAAGATCCCCTCTCTTGAGGACATTGCTAACAATGTGGGATTTTTGCTGACTATGAGTTTGGGCAATAGGGATGGCAAGTTTCATGCTTTGCAGTGATTGTCAAGTTCCATGGTGATTGGTCCTATGATAGATTTATCTCTGCAGCCTCCTCTCACATTCATGACTGAAAATTAATTTTCTGCCTTTCGTCAAGGGCCCATTGCTATTAATGCTTGCTTTATTCACCCATCTCTTCCTATGTTGTGGTCAGTTGCTACCTTATGCCTGTATCCCAAAGGCTCTCATGCTTGTTGCACTTCTCCCATATTCATTAATCCTTGTAATCTAACCTGTTCTAATTCTCACCTCACAGTTCCTATGGTAGATATCTTGTTCCAAGATCTAGGGTCAAGGCTTTTGGAGGTCAAACTTGATTTTTGTTTACTCTTATCTCCATGTACTGTTTAATCCCTGCTGCCGGAGTGTAGCCTTGGACAGCTATCATCTTCATGATATCACCAGTTTGTCTCAACCTTGGGTCTTATCTTCTTTTTCCTGCTTCCTAACATGAGCTCCTAATTCTTGTTTTAGGTTTTGGGGTTTTTGTCCTGTGAGCAGTTGGCTAGGTTGAACAACCATGGGGACTTTTCTTAAAAATGGCCAATGAGTAGAATGAAATGCTCCTTTCTGAGTGTGCAATATAATTATGAAATATAAATTACCAGTTGGCATATGAAGGTGTAGGAATAGATAAGATTATTGATATGGCAGTAGGTTGTTTATGTAGTATCATCTTATCTAACCAGTGTCAAGTTGTAGGTAATCACACTCTCATTTGGTATACAGTAAGTACACAACATGTTAATTTCAATCATTATGAAGTATGCAGCCATATTTTTCTGGGAGGTACTCTTTGTTGGCTCACCGACACTATCTCACTGAGATGACTCTGCACTACTAAGTCACATCAGTCACAAGAGTCCTGTTTGGTCTACAGGAGACCAAAGCTAGAACCTGGCATTCCCCTCACAGAGGCGCAAAGAGCAGGGAACGATTGTCATCTTCACTGGAAAAGCATCCAGAACAGAATATCAAAAGGGCCAAAAGACTCCACAAGCAAGTCATTCCCAACAATTGGTTTCCTCAAGACTAGCTTGAACCTGTTAGTACTGGTGGCTGCCACCAAGTGGCCTGGAGTCCCAGGCCCACAGCCAGCTTCAAGGTCAGTCTTGTTGCTAATGTGGTTGATTCCTTTAGTGTGCTTCTGGTTTGCCATCGTTCACAGTGGGTCCCACTGCTTCTCAGCTAAGTACCGGCCATCCTTCAGACTTTGCCCTACAGAGTGCCATTTGCTTGTGGTCTGTTCTTTATTATAGTGTTTGCTTCACATACAGTGTGTCTTCACTTGAATGAACTATATGGGGCGAAGCCGATTCATTCCAGTGCGGAATTCGTTCCATCCGTCCGGCCCCCTGAAAAAAACCTCTGACCTCCCCCCAATTTTTTTTTAAGCTTACCTAACTTATGCAATTACCTTATGTAATCTTTCTAAATCTAATATCTAGTTTCTAATCTAGCAATAAATTGTTATTGTGTTTTACTGTACTTAACAGTTGAGTTGTGTAGTGCAGAATTTTAGCCTCAATACCCTGAGAGTGCCAGATATTATATGAATATAAATTCATTAAAGAACAGTAACTTTTCTAACAAATGTACATTATACACTTCAGTCTGTACATAAAGTACAGACCACTGGAATCACACTACTGAAGTAAACGTATACAGTACTGTATCACTAAAACTACATTTTATACACTTTGTACATTTATGTCATTAGAACTGTGTTGTACAGCTCAATTTGCACTCCCAGGTAAGTTATGGCTAGTGCTGGTTGCTAATCCAGTTGCCTAGGCATCCTTAGGTAAGTACACTTCCAACATCTGCACTATACATTAACATTAACACTTCAAACATTTGCACTTAATGCTTCGCCACAAATTTTCTTGGTAATGATGCCATGCCTCCCTTTAAATTGACATACCCATCCAGTGCTAGCCTTGAAATTGTCTATGTTTAACTTTTCAGCAAGTCTTTCAGCTGCATTTCTAATAGAATCAACTGAAACAGCAATTCGTTTCGCACGATGCTGTGTAAACCATTTGAATACAGACGAGCCCATATCCGTATATTTAGCAGGCTTCAATGTTTTCCTGTTGCCTATTGCATGAGTTTGACTTTGAGCAACGAATTTCCTAATATTATTATTCTGCTTTTCTGGGGGGAGCCCTGTCGGCTCCCCGGAGCTATCCCAGGCTGATATGCTAATGTCAGACTTTGGCATCAGTCATGTGTATGGAGTTCTTATGCCTACCGGGGACCACAGCCAGAACTGGGCCCCCTCAGAGAGGCAAGGGAAGCAATGGCCTATAGAAGCCCCCGTGTGATTGGAAGTATTCTATGTCTGCCATCAACCGGAACAGGCACCCAGAAAGGTAAGTGCCTCAAAACAAACCCCTATTCTGGTTAAAATTGCTACCAAAAGCCGAACTAGTTGATAGAACTCCCCAACAGAAAAACAAGCAAACTAGTGTGATGTCACACGCCGCCGCGCCGCTGTCTGCGCAGCTCCCCCCTCCCCGGGAGGGGGAAGGGGGAGCCCCAGACCCTCCACGCCGGCTACCCACACCTCAGTTCTTGAGGCTGATGCTATAGGCGATGGTCGTGTGCTCTGGCTCCGGTGTCGCTACAGCACTGTGCTTTGCGTGTGGTGTTTGATTTTGTGAGTGTGAGAGCCAGGAGTTATCTTCAGCACTCGGGCTGCATGCGCCTAGGGCTTTCTTCCCTAGGTGCCCTGTAAGTACGGCCCTTGGGACCACCTTCCACAGACTTCCTCGGGGTCTGCTGCTGCTGGTCCGTTTTACCTTTTCGGTTTTTCGGCCGCCTGTTGGGCTCTTGGGTGTTCTGTTCTCCCTTGTTACTGGCAGGTAAGAGGCAGTTTGCACTGGTAGGGGCGCAGGGTGCTGCACAGCTTGTATTCCCGACATAGCGGCTGGCTCTGTTCCTTGGGGTTCGCTGTCCTCTTGCGGGGTTTTGTTTTTCTTTTTTTTTCTGCCTGGTAGGGGGTTCTGTCCTATTAATTCATTGGTTTTGCCCTTCCACGGTTCTCCTCGGTAGCGCCCCCTGCTAGGTCCCCGTGAGTGTACACGACCCTGGGGTACAGCTATAGAAGTTCGCTTGGTAGTTCTGGGCACCGGTTAGCAGCACCCTGCCTGGGACTACCTGGGTGCGAGTCCTCTTAAAGTAAACGCTCAGGACCCTGGGAATCCCCTAGTGGGCGCATGGGTCCGATGGATGTGACCCCGGAGTCTCCGCTCGCTGTGTGCGAGTTTGAGGGTTGCTCGCCCTGGAAACAAACCGTAACTGTCTCTGTTTTCTGCTTGTTACAACTCGTAATAAAGTTGTTACATCTTGGCTTAACGTGTTTATGACTTATTAGAACGTTGCTTTAACTTGCTATATTGGTTGTTATAACTGGTTAGGTGTTAAAACTTGTTCGAACATTGTACCAACGTCGTAGTTTTTGGTGTGTGTTTGGCGGGCGGTCCCCTTGTCTCAGGGTGACCCTCATTGTTTTTGCCTCTGCCACGCTGCCTGTTGGGTCGGTGATACTTTCGACCCAGAGTCCTGTGAGTGTTGCTGCTTGCTTGTGACTCAATTTACCCAATCCTCTGATGATTCTCTTCTGGTACAGGCGGCATGTGCGTTGCAGTCTAGGTTTCGTCTGTTGCAAAGCGCTCGGTTGGTTGCTTACCCGGATGCCCCGGGGCTGCCCCACTTTGCTTTTCGAGACCCGGACTTGGAGGTGGGGGTCGCTTCGATTCTGGTTCAGTCCGCACCTCTTCGTCCTTCCCCTTCTGTTCGTTCTGGTCCCTCCCCCCCCCTGCTTCCAGCCCCGAAGCGTCTGAGGATTTCGGGGTCGGAGCAGGGTTACTTGATCTCGAGACTCGGGCAGCTTCGGGGGTGCCCCTTCCGGGGAGGGCGGCAGAGGCATTCGAGTCTTGTCTCCCGGCCGAAGCTTCTGAGTCTGACCAGTGGGCCCCGCTTCCTCCAGCTTTTCCGGCTGCTCTGTCCTTGTCTTGTGGGGTCGGGGCTTGGGGAGAGGACTCAGCCTCGGGCCTGTGGTGAAGGACCTTGAGGCTGGGGAGGGCTGACTTGGGGGCCTTGGGCCCGCTGGACCCCTCCTGGGTTTTCTTCCCTCTGAGCGGGGCTTATTGTTACAAGGAGTGGGGTTTTCTTTTCCCCCCCTCTGCGTACGAGTTGGATTTGGTGTCGGCCCCTCCCGGGTTCGGTTCCGTGTTCCCCCGGGTACGTCGGTTCCGTCTTTCCGGAGGTTTTCGGCTTATCGCATCCAACCTGGTGTGGTGCGAGCGGCCTTTGCAGCTTACCTCCTGCGTGACCCGGATTATGCCTTGGAAATGGATCCGTCCGAGGTCAGGTTTGGGACTTCGTTCCCTTTCTGGCTCCATTACGAGGTCCGGAGTCTTCCTGGCTAGCGGACTGCCCCTTGTTTGTTCTGGATTCCTGGCATTCCTTCTGTCGTTCCCACACTCTGAGTGGCGGGAAGCTTCCACGGTGCTTCAGGTTTTCCTGGGGGCGAGCTTGAGTACGTGAATGAGTGCTTGTTTGCCCCTGCCCTTCCCTGCAATGTGGGCGTTATTCAGCTCCATGTGCAGGTTCCCACCCTTTCGGCGGCGCTCGTTGCGGAGGACTTGCGCGCCCGGGGCCTTTTGGCTTCGCCTTTGCGGTTCTTTCCC
>WNGS01068528.1:12500-17953 GCA_020271785.1 Procambarus virginalis | reverse complement strand
CGAACCTTAAGGTGATTTAAAACTAATTTCATTCACGCTAGTGTAATTATTGTTTGCTTTCTTAAGGCTATTGGTCAGAGAATATAAAATATTAATGTAACTCTACAGTTACCCATTAAAGGAAGCTTGCTAATGCGTTTTCTAAGCAACGGCCAACTTTTCAAAACAGTGTGTTCGGATGGATATCTTCGGCAAAGAACTTTTTAAACGTGCATATTATTTCCGGAATACAAAGCTACACTGTGAATACAGCAAGTGCAGTTTATTAGCAAGAGATGGGGCATGATACATACCCAGGCATGCCCATGAGATGGGGTATGATACATACCCAGGCATGCCCATGAGATGGGGTATGATACATACCCAGGCATGCCCATGAGATGGGGTATGATACATACCCAGGCATGCCCACGACGCCGAGGCCAAGGCTCTTGGGGAGGAGTTGGAGGTCCGGCAAGGGAGAGATGAAAGCCAGTTTGTCTTCGAGCTCCTCGGCGGTGAAGACTGTGTGTGTCCGCCAGCCGGCCATGGACACCATGTAGCTGTCCACGGGCCACTGGTGGTTCCTGCTGTCTGTCACCCTGCAGGCGGAACGACACTCAGAGAGACGGAGTTAGGGAGAGACCTGGGGCCAGATTCACGAAACACTTACGCAAGTACTTACGAACATGTTTATCAATCTTTCCTCAATCTTTGACGCCTTTGGTTACGTTTATTAAATAGTTTACACGCATGAAAACTTGCCAATCAACTGTGTTATTGTTATAAACAGCCTCCTGGTGCTTCGGAGCTCATTAACTGTTTAATAATTGTAAACAAAGCCGCTAATGGTTGAGAAAATATGTACAGTTCGTAAGTGCTTGCGTAACTGCTTCGTGAATCTGGTCCCTGTACTCCATTGCATATTGCACAGTGCAGTCACTTACTACTTAATAAATAGGTCTACAACCCCCTCACCCCACTGGCCTCCAAGGACCTACCTGGCCACCTGGCCTCCGACCATGGTGGTGTTGAGAGGTATCTGGCGGGCCCTGTACCTCATGTAGGGGTCCACACTCAGGTACACCGCCTCCACTACCACACCTGCAGGCACCACACGCTACCATTAGTTACCAGTAGTTATTGTCGCAAAAACCCAACACTATTTACTAACTTTCAATACAATATGTAGTTAACATTGCTGCTATTTTACCCCAAATTAACGCTAAAGTAGCGTCACACAACACACACACACACACACACACACACACACACCACACACACACACACACACACCCACACACACACACACACCACACACACACACACACACACAGGTAGCAGCTCGTTACAGCTGTCTAACTCCCAGGACTTATTTACTGCTAGGTAACAGGAGCATCAGGATGAAAGACACTCTACCCATTTTGTTTCTGCCATCAGCCCGGATCGAACCCGGACCCTAGAATTGCGAGTCCAGAGCGCTGTCCACTCAGCTATCAGGCCCCTAAAATGTGTATGTGTGCGTGGCGCGAGCGAGCGTACTCGCGTACGTGTGCTCGAAAGACAAGCCTTAGCTCCTAAATTCTAATTTGTTGTTCTAACTTCTAGTTCTGCTGCATTTACCACCACACAATGAGTGGAACACAGGTGGAGATGAGTACCCACATGAGCCACAGAGACGTTAGAAAGAACTTTTCAGTGTCAGAGTAGTTAACGGATGGAATGCATTAGGCAGTGATGTGGTGGAGGCTGACTCCATACACAGTTTACAATGTAGATATGTTAGAGCCAGTAGGCTCAGGAATCTGTACACCAGTTGATTGACAGTTGAGAGGCGGGACCAAAGAGGCCAGTTGAGAGCGGGACAAGCACAACTAGGTGAGTACATACAACTACATACTCCACCACTACACATAACAACCACACACTCCACCACACACTCCACCACACATAACAACAACCACACACCTCACCACCAGGAGGACAAGGAGGTAGTTCCTCCTCTTGCAGTTTGAAGTCCTGCAGTACAGGCTCCCCTGCGGCCTCCTCTCCAGCACCCACACTTCGCTCTCACCATCTTCTGATCAGTCAGCCTCTGCTTGCTCGGACATCACCGGGTCTGGCTGAAAATGCCAGAAACACCAGCTAATCACACTGAATATTAAATACATGAAATGTGGCTAAACAAGGTCAATATATGTATATAAATAAAAATGGAAATGTTTGTTTGTTCAAATCGCTAATCTCAAAAGTCCTTCACTGATTGCCTTGAAATTTTGATACAACGTACCATTGGAATATGCGCGGTTTTTATGTACCTACTATATAGATGCCACACCTGTGACAGGTAAAAACATGTTTTTGGAAAAACAGCGCCATCTGTTGCACATAAAAGCAACACACGCTATAGTAAATATGTTACGATTCCATTTCAATGTTTCCAATTGCATTGGTAAATGGAATTTTCATAGATTTCGTTTTATTTTTATTTTGATCGAATTATTTGTGTGACATTGCATTGGAATTGAGCTGTGTTTTGTATACCATACCGTTCATTTCATGAGTATAGTTTTTTATTATTTTTTCATTGTTTTTTATTTCGTTTTTAAACTTCTTATTTTTTCAGTAATGGGAACATCAGATCATTTGATGTTCCCATTTTCTGGGAAAATTAGATCATTTGGGAAGGTATCGGGAGTGAGGGATGGTGGGGAGGAAGAGGGACGAGGGAGTGAGGGATGGTGGACGAGGGGACGGGGAGTGAGGTGGGGAGGACGAGGGGACGAGGGAGTGAGGGATGGTGGGGAGGACGAGGCGAGGGAGGGTTGCTATAGCTCAGAATTGGAAACAATTTATTGAAAATAAAGAAAATCACTCGGCCTAATAGGCAAATCGGGCCTTGCATAGTAGGCCAAGAAGTGCGTTCTGGCTACTAGGTACGACATATATATATATATATATATATATATATATATATATATATATATATATATATATATATATATTATAGTATTAATTGTTCTTAAATTAAAGGCAAAGTTTGTTTAGCTAAGGTACAACAGTGAACTTTATCACAAATGTTCAGGAATATATTAGTATGTAATTCATAACTATACACTACTGTAAACTGTAGTCAAGCAGAACAAAGTGAAGTTGCTTAAACAACGTATTCCCGCTGTGAGGCCTTGTTTGTCTCTTGTTAGTGACATACAACACCAGTTGATTGACGGTTGAGAGGCGGGACCAAAGAGCCAGAGCTCAACCCCCGCCAGAACAACTAGGTGAGTACAACTATGTGAGTACAGCGTCAGTGACCTGCTATCACAGCATCGGGGAAAATATTAGGCGTGGAATCCCTTGATTGTTTCAAGCGTAGGTCAGACATGTGTATGAATGAATCTGGGTGGATATATATAGGAGCGGCCTCGTATGGGTCAATATAGGCCGTCTGTAGTTTACTTGATCATTATATTCTCAAAGAGGAATAAATATTCCAGTTGTTGTTGTTGTTGTTGTTGTTTAGATTTAGCTACTCAACACGAAATGTCCATGTAGCACCGGCTATGGTGAGCCCGTAATGCAAAAATATTCGAGTCTTCCTGTTACTGTCTGAGGAGTCTTCTACTCCTCACAACCATTCCCTACGCCTGACAAGGTGAGGTGAGGTGAAATAGTTTACCAAGATAGATGCAACTCTGCAGACAGCTCCCTGCACGGTCAGCGTCAACGAACAGGCAGAGCTGACATTTCACTTACAGGAAGGAAGCAAACAATAACACCACTGACTTATCCACAACATCCTGATGCATCACCACTCGGCTCAAAACACCACCACTACAATACCCACATTTAAACTGTATTCCTTTCTTGAGCGGCACCTGGGACCGCCTGAACAAATCCACAAGGGCCGTGACGAGGATTCGAACCTGCGTCCGAGAGCATCCCAGACCGCCTCCTGGCCTCTGGCAAGATGTACCCCGCTAGCTGCCTGACCTGGTACTTCCCGACCCTCGCCACCGGCCACCTCGTCACCTCACTATCAAGAGCGACGTTAGCGAAACGTTGGCAGGAAGTTGACTCGACGTTGGAAAGACTTTCACTCGATGTTGGCAGGACGTTTGCTAGATGTTGGTGTTCCCCCTGGGTATGGTGCCCAGAGGGTAATCACAAGAGATATATGACCCTAAAGGACGGACCGTTAGGGCCCTTACCTGTGTACATGTACTGTGTTGCCCTGATGACCGCCCTCACGCCCTGACCAACTGCCCTTCCTCCACCCTGCCGCTCCTGCCTCGCAGTTATGCAACTCGGACAATAACCAAAGGAAATTAACAATTATAATAAATGTGTTTAATTCCACGAGTATTACGGAAATTCTGATCCTCTTGGATCAGGGGATCCCAGGATATTATTTCTGGGGGTGGTTCTTCTCCGGCCCCGACCACGGCGGTCTCCGGATTTGGAGTCCCTGTTCCTTCTTTTACCAACTTCGAGGTCAACCCCGGAGCTGAAGCCGCCCGTGGGGCAGTTCGTTGTTGCCTTCAACATCGTTCTGACAGTTCCTGCGACGGCGCTGAAACCAATCGTATTGGCGTTTGCCTTTCCATTGGAGACTTTTGGCGCCGTGGAGACTGGGAACCTGCTGCTTGGGTGACATCTTCTCCCCTGTATCAACCTACCCTGGCTTTGCGCCCTGGAGAGGCCACTCCTGACCGACAACCAGAGCGCAACTCCATAGTCTCCTGAGACTGAGACTCCTGAGGAGCCGGTCGGCCGAGCGGAAGCACGCTGGACTTGTGATCCTATGGTCCTGGGTTCGATCCCAGGCGCCGGCGAGAAACAATGGGCAGAGTTTCTTTCACCCTATGCCCCTGTTACCTAGCAGTAAAATAGGTACCTGGGTGTTAGTCAGCTGTCACGGGCTGCTTCCTGCGGGTGGAGGCCTGGTCGAGGACCGGGCCGCGGGGACACTAAAAAGCCCCGAAATCATCTCAAGATAACCTCAAGATAACTGATTGATGACTACTAGTACTGATTCTCAAGATATACAGAGAGAGAGAGAGAGAAGGAAGGAGTTATCAAGGGAAAGCACCAAACCATTACGACTATATAGCCCTAGGAAGGGGTCAGGATAAGGATTTGGGATGGGGCGGGGGGGGGGGGGAGAGAGAGAGATGTAAAGGCCAAACATAACTCCCTGTAACTGTTACAGGCTGTAACTCTCAAAAAAAAAAGTATTTTGCCAACAATATAATGACTGTAGGATTACAGATATTAAGTACTACTAATATGCTGTATCTCATGAATTCTCTGTACCTGCTGTAGTCTGGTGGAGGGTGAGAGCAGTGAGGAACTGTGAGTGTGTCAGCAAGGCGGACAGCACGCAAGCATCAGGAAGTATCAGGATAGGTTGAAGGGCTGAATGCTATAGCGTAGTTCATGCTATTATTCCCATTTCCAAACTTATTCCTGTA
>WNGS01068528.1:0-7500 GCA_020271785.1 Procambarus virginalis | reverse complement strand
TCTATCTGTAGCGGAATTGCATTTGATGATTTGATTCCAAATAGGATATAGTAGGTCTTTTCTATGTTTAGTGTTAGTTTGTTGGTTGACATCCATAAGTGGACTTTTTAAATTCATTATTCACAACATTATTTAGTGTATGTGGGTTGGGGTTAGAGTAGATGAGGGTAGTATCTTCAGCAAACAAAATAGGTTTAAGAATGTTAGAGAGATTATTGATGTATATAAGAAATAGGAGAGGTACCAAAATGCTGCCCTGTGGCACTCCAACGGTTATTGGTAGAGTGGGAGAGGTTATATCATTGATGGCTACACATTGGTGTCTATCACTAAGATAGTATTGGATATAATCCAGGACAAGGCCTCGGATTCCATAATGCTGGAGTTTAAGTAAGAGGTAATTGTTGGAAATTTCCAACAGTTATTTTCATCCCTAATACAATAGGATGTATTTCCTGTATTAGGCTTCATTATTATTTAATACCCATTTACTAATCCTTAGTACAATGGGATGTATTTCCTGTACTAAGCGTAATAATTAACTAACACTACTAATCCGTAGTTTAGTATTATAGAATTCATTGCATTAGGATGTGGAATATCACGTAATTTCTCCTAGAATTGTGCAGTGTTGCGTCAGCCTCCCACGGAGAATAAATTTCCACATATCTGTAGATCTAACAGAAGTCCAACCATTTACTTTCCTTTATCAAGGATAATTATTTAGTAATAGGTTTACTTTATTTAGTATACAACAGTTTACTGGAATTCCTTTACCCAGCTTGATCGCTGTTCTAGTAAATAATATCATAATCTAAAATCATTTCCACCTCCAAAAGAGTCTCGTTTTATTTGTGCTGTCTACATTAACTGACCTGCACTGTGAGAATCAAACATCACCACATAAAGCATTTGATTAAAATATGAACAATATTTATAAACGCTTCCTTCCCTATTTAGCTTTAATAAATAAATATAATTTATGCTCGGGCCCCCTACTGGGAGCTATGCGCATGCGCGACTTTCGGGAAGGAAGGAGACTCGCCATTTTCGATGAACTAGCAGTACGGTTTTCCGAAGCGGTCCCAACAAATCTCATAATCTATAAGGCATCCGTACACACTCGGACGTTAGATTGAGGACGCAGCTTACCAGAATCACGACACCAGTTCGGCAGGCATTTTTACCTTGTTCAGTTGTAGTTTGAGCTTAAATGATAACTAATATAGGTGCCATGTCGTGACGCTGCAGGCGATAAAATAAACCCCCATGTAAGTGCAGTTTCTTTCCTCCAAATATTTAGATATTACATTTATGTGTGTGAATACTAGTTTGGAGTGGAAATTATGGAATTTAATTATTGCAGCATGGTGCAACACCTCTGAGGAAGCGTGTGACCGCCACACACTCACGTGTTCCAAGTATCGCTATCTCAAGCTGCTTCCAGACTGTTGTAGAGTGAACTACATCTACGTCCCTCTGTCACAGCTGAGATTTAATCAGTTTTCATTGTCGATAGTACTTTTATTATTTAGAGTCCATATATACTATATTGTATTGATTAATTATTAATCTTTATTGTGCAGTAGTATTTCTTGCATACATATTTTTTCTCATTATCTATGTGTGTGGATATTATCATTATTAATATTAATAATATATGTTACACATAGACTAACCTTATAGAAGACCACCCAAAACGTGTCATGGGAGGCTGGCTCTAGAATGTATAGAATTTACAGGCATTGCTTAATAGAATTTATTCACATATAATCATAGATCCATAAGTCACTGGTTCTCTCATTTAATAATGCATTCTCGTCCTTCGAGCTATCTCAGAATTAATCATTATCTTGTATTAATAAAATTATACATTTTATTAGTATTAAACTAGAGCCAGATATCCCCACAGTAGTTATGGTTAACAGTATTAAAGGCCTTTTTCTCAGGTCGATGAAGAGTCCAATCGGAAACTAATTTTTGTCAAGGGCTGAGTAAATTATATCAAGGAGACTAATAATTGCATCGTTGATACTGTTTTAGGAGCGGAAGGCAAACTGGCAGGGGCTGAGTATGTCAAATTTTGCGAGATAAGAGTAGAGCTGTTTGTAGATAATTTTTTCAAATATTTTTGATAGTATGGGTAGGTTTGATATTGGTTTATAATTGTTTATGTCTGCCGGATTACTTCCTTTATGAACTGTCGTTACTCTTGCTTTTATGAGGATATCAGGGAAGGTGTGACACTCTATAGATTTGTTGAACAGCAGAGCTATAGGTGGCGCAAGGGCATGGGAGGCGCTCTTGTATACAATGGATGGGATTTCACTGGTGTTCCCAGCTTTGTTTTTTAGTGAGTGTATGATGGACACAACATCTGTCGGGCTGACTGGTGAAAGGAGAAGAGAGTTTGGATAGCTGCCTGAGAGATATGTGTTGATATGTGTCTGAGTCTGTGGGATTTTCCTGGTAAGATTAGCACCAACCGATGAAAAGAAGATATTAAATTCATTTGCCATTTTCTAAATCAGTTGCAGGTGTATACCCATCCTTAAAAGCACAACACTGATGAGTACCTTTTAACTACTTCCTTTTTAACTAGGCCAATCCTAAGTTTCTTTTCATATTCGTGTTTACAGCTCACAAGACTGACCTTGGAGCTTGGCGATCTGCACCACAGCGCTGCCCACAGCACCGGCGGCACCGTTGACGAGGACCGTCTCCCCAGCCTGCGGCTTACACAGCTCCAGCAGCCCAAAGTAGGCGGTGTTGCTGTGGGGAGGAGGAGGGAGTTAGTGTGGCAGGTGGGTACCCAATGGGGCAGTGGTAGGTGAGTACCCAGTGGGGCACTGGTAGGTGGGGTACCCAATGGGGCACTGGTAGGTGGGGTACCCAGTGGGGCACTGGTAGGTGGGTACCCAGTGGGGCACTGGTAGGTGGGTACCCAGTGGGGCACTGGTCGGTGGGTACCCAGTGGGGCACTGGTAGGTGGGTACCCAGTGGGGCACTGGTAGGTGGGTACCCAGTGGGGCACTGGTAGGTGGGTACCCAGTGGGGCACTGGTAGGTGGGTACCCAGTGGGGCACTGGTCGGTGGGTACCCAGTGTGGCACTGGTAGGTGGGTACCCAGTGTGGCACTGGTAGGTGGGGTACCCAGTGGGGCACTGGTAGGTGGGTACCCAGTGGGGCACTGGTCGGTGGGTACCCAGTGGGGCACTGGTAGGTGGGTACCCAGTGGGGCACTGGTAGGTGGGTACCCAGTGGGGCACTGGTAGGTGGGTACCCAGTGGGGCACTGGTAGGTGGGTACCCAGTGGGGCACTGGTCGGTGGGTACCCAGTGGGGCACTGGTCGGTGGGTACCCAGTGGGGCACTGGTAGGTGAGTACCCAGTGGGGCACTGGTAGGTGGGTACCCAGTGGGGCACTGGTAGGTGGGTACCCAGTGGGGCACTGGTAGGTGGGGTACCCAGTGGGGCACTGGTAGGTGGGGTACCCAGTGGGGCACTGGTCGGTCGGGTACCCAGTGGGGCACTGGTAGGTGGGTACCCAGTGGGGCACTGGTCGGTCGGGTACCCAGTGGGGCACTGGTAGGTGGGGTACCCAGTGTGGCACTGGTAGGTTGGGTACCCAGTGGGGCACTGGTAGGTGGGGTACCCAGTAGAGCACTTTTTACTGGGTACAAAACATAGTAACCTATCCTAACATAGCCGATCCTGGCAATAGGATAGGCTATGAGGACAGGAACTGTGTTAAGAGTCTCAAGAGTACAGTTGCCTTCGTTCTTGGTTCACAATCCTGGATCCCAAGTTCGATTACCAGGCGGGACAGAAATGGTGGCCACGTCTCCTCCCACCTAATGCGTCTGTCCACCTAGCAGTCAACAGGTACCAAGGAGCTAATCAGCTTGTTGTGGGGCTGCATCCTGGAGATGGTCGGTAGTTCTTCCTTGTGGAGGCCTCGATACAACTCTCAATATATATATATATATATATATATATATATATATATATATATATATATATATATATATATATATATATATATATATATACATGCACACAAACACAGAGGCTTCCTGTCCCCGACAAAACGATTTATTATATGAGGTTAATGAGCTGGGATATGAGGACAATGAGCTGGGATGAGGAAAATGAGCTGGGATATGAGGACAAGGAGCTGGGATATGAGAACAATGAGCTGGGATATGAGAACAATGAGCTGGGATATGACGACAATGAGCTGGGATATGAGGACAATGAGCTGGGATATGAGGACGAAATGAAGAAACAATGATGCCTAATAACCACTTGGACCACCGGGAATCGAACGCCGACCTGCATGAAAACGAAGCCGTCGCTCAATACCGACGATCCCAAACAGAGATGTAAATCTCTCTGCCCAACGTAACGATCTAAAGAACAGCCGTGAGTGAACTGTATATTTTGTGAAGTAATATTTAGTGAATCTCGTACACGTAGAGCGAGAGGTTTTCATCAGAGGTGTGAAATGACAGTTTATGTTGAGAATTTCAACCCGTCCTCGATTCAAGTCCATTCCATCCAGCGGTCAACCTTACAGACGCATTCATAAATTTGAACATGTTGTTCATTCAAAACGGGAATTTCTCAAATATAAATTCATATTATAATATATTAGCATATTGTGTATATATAGGCATAGGTTAGGTGTTTAGGTTCTGTTGGCGATTATTTGTATTTGTAGTACGTGGGTGAAGCATTTACAGCGTTGTGGTTCGAACAGAAGTCGTCAGTGAAGCACTTGTTCCGGAAGTGTTCGGACGTCAACAGTTGAGTCGTGTGTAAACTGCTTTTCATTCATAAACAACAGGGGTTTGGCGGGTGGATGGAATCACTTTTGGATCTTTCTTTGGAGGACGGGCTGGAGAATTGCGTGTGCAGAACACCTCTTTTGACATCATCCTCTGCTGTTTACCGAACCTTAAGGTGATTTAAAACTAATTTCATTCACGCTAGTGTAATTATTGTTTGCTTTCTTAAGGCTATTGGTCAGAGAATATAAAATATTATGTAACTCTACAGTTACCCATTAAAGGAAGCTTGCTAATGCGTTTTCTAAGCAACGGCCAACTTTTCAAAACAGTGTGTTCGGATGGATATCTTCGGCAAAGAACTTTTTAAACGTGCATATTATTTCCGGAATACAAAGCTACACTGTGAATACAGCAAGTGCAGTTTATTAGCAAGAGATGGGGCATGATACATACCCAGGCATGCCCATGAGATGGGGTATGATACATACCCAGGCATGCCCATGAGATGGGGTATGATACATACCCAGGCATGCCCATGAGATGGGGTATGATACATACCCAGGCATGCCCACGACGCCGAGGCCAAGCTCTTGGGGAGAGTTGGAGGTCCGGCAAGGGAGAGATGAAAGCCAGTTTGTCTTCGAGCTCCTCGGCGGTGAAGACTGTGTGTGTCCGCCAGCCGGCCATGGACACCATGTAGCTGTCCACGGGCCACTGGTGGTTCCTGCTGTCTGTCACCCTGCAGGCGGAACGACACTCAGAGAGACGGAGTTAGGGAGAGACCTGGGGCCAGATTCACGAAACACTTACGCAAGTACTTACGAACATGTACATCTTTCCTCAATCTTTGACGCCTTTGGTTACGTTTATTAAATAGTTTACACGCATGAAAACTTGCCAATCAACTGTTGTTATTGTTATAAACAGCCTCCTGGTGCTTCGGAGCTCATTAACTGTTTAATAATTGTAAACAAGCCGCTAATGGTTGAGAAATATTACATGTTCGTAAGTGCTTGCGTAACTGCTTCGTGAATCTGGTCCCTGTACTCCATTGCATATTGCACAGTGCAGTCACTTACTACTTAATAAAAGGTCTACAACCCCCTCACCCCACTGGCCTCCAAGGACCTACCTGGCCACCTGGCCTCCGACCATGGTGGTGTTGAGAGGTATCTGGCGGGCCCTGTACCTCATGTAGGGGTCCACACTCAGGTACACCGCCTCCACTACCACACCTGCAGGCACCACACGATACCATTAGTTACCAGTAGTTATTGTCGCAAAACCCCCACATTTACTAACTTTCAATACAATATGTAGTTAACATTGCTGCTATTTGTACCCCCCAAATTAACGCTAAAGTAGTAGCGTCACCACACCACACACACACACACACACACACACACACACACACACACACACAACACACACACACACACACACACACCACACACACACACACACACACCAGGTAGCAGCTCGTTACAGCTGTCTAACTCCCAGGTACTTATTTACTGCTAGGTAACAGGAGCATCAGGATGAAAGACACTCTACCCATTTTGTTTCTGCCATCAACGAGGGATCGAACCCGGACCCTAGATTGCGGTCCAGAGCGCTGTCACTATCAGCTATCAGGCCCCTAAATGTGGTATGTGGGTGCGTGCGAGCGAGCGTACTCGCGTACGTGTGCTCGAAAGACAAGCCTTAGCTCCTAAATTTCTAATTTGTTGTTCTAACTTCTAGTTCTGCTGCATTTACCACCACACAATGAGTGGAACAACAGGTGGCGACTGAGTACCCACATGAGCCACAGAGACGTTAGATAGAACTTTTTCAGATGTCAGAGTAGTAACGGATGGATGCATAGGCAGTGATGTGGTGGAGGCTGACTCACATACACAGTTTACAATGTAGATATGTTAGAGCCCAGTAGGCTCAGGAATCTGTACACCAGTGATTGACAGTTGGAGAGGCGGGACTCCAAGAGGCAGTAGAGAGCGGGACAAGCACAACTAGGTGAGTACAACAACACTCACTCCACCAACACTACACAACTAACAACCACACACTCCAACACCAACTCCACCACACATAAACCAACACCACACACCACCTCACCTACCAGGAGGGACAAGGAGGTAGTTCCTCCTCTTGCAGTTTGAAGTCCTGCAGTACAGGCTCCCCCTGCGCGCCTCCTCTCCAGCACCCACACCTTCGCTCTCACCATCTTCTGATCAGTCAGCCTTGCGCTTGCTCGGACAATCACCGGGTCACTGGCTGCAAGAAATGACCAGAAACCCAAGCTAGATCACACTGAAATATTAAATACATGAAATGTGGCTATAAACAAGGTCAATATGATATGTAATAAATTAAAATTGGAAATGTTCGATTGGTTGCCAAATTCGCTATCTCCCACAAGTCCTCAACTGATTGCCTTGAAATTTTGATACAACATACCATTGGATCTGCCGGTTGTTTTTAGTACCTACTATATAGATGCCACACCTGTGACAGGTAAAACCACTGTTTTTTTTGAAAAACAGTGTCATCTGTTCACACTAAAAGCAACACTACGCGTAGAGTAAATATGTTACGATTCCATTTCAATGTTTCCAATTGCATTGGTAAATGGACTTTTCATAGATTTCGTTTTTATTTGTTATTTTTGATACTGATATTATTTTGTGGTGACATGCATTGGAATA
>WNGS01068524.1:0-10162 GCA_020271785.1 Procambarus virginalis | reverse complement strand
TGGAACACACTGCTCGCTGGAACACACTGCACGCTGGAACACACTGCTCGCTGGAGCACACTGCTCGCTGGAGCACACTGCTCGCTTGAACACACTGCTCGCTGGAACACACTGTTCGCTGGAACACACTGCTCGCTGGAGCACACTGCTCGCTGGAGCACACTGCTCTCTGGAACACACTGCTCGCTGGAACACACTGCTCGCTGGAACACACTGCTCGCTGGAACACACTGCTCGCTGGAACACACTGCTCGCTGGAGCACACTGCTCGCTGGAACACACTGCTCGCTGGAACACACTGCTCGCTGGAACACACTGCTCGCTGGAACACACTGCTCGCTGGAGCACACTGCTCGCTGGAACACACTGCTCGCTGGAGCACACTGCTCGCTGGAGCACACTGCTCGCTGGAACACACTGCTCGCTGGAGCACACTGCTCGCTGGAACACACTGTTTTCAGTTAAAAACTAATTCTACACGCCAGGGGCTCATCATATATAATAGGAGTGCAGCCGAGTGGTTAATATGATGAATGAGAATAATGATTTGATGTAAATTTTCCAATGACAGGTTTATTTTTCCTGTTTTAGTTTTCCGTTTCCCACTTATCTCTAGAGTCTCGGTTGGCTGGAGAACCCAAGAGGTCATAGTCATCGGTGCCTTGATCACCCACTTACCCCTGGAGAGCTGAAGGAAGTCCTGCCACTCTCCCAGAGGTGCATTGCTGGGAATGGACTGTATCCTATTTGTATTCCTTCAGAGGGAACCAAGGGTTCTACGGTATCTTCCTTAACCTGTGGAAATGCTAGTCTCCTCCAATTCCCCCCCTGGCTTCGGTGGGATATGTCTGTTCTGAGTTCTTACAGGCCCATCAGCTTGCTTCTTTGTCTCTGAAAATTTGCTGAAATGCTTGATTTATCTATAGCTGCAGTGGGTGGTGGAAACCTTTGGCCCCATAAAGGAGGATTTCAGTGGGTTTATCCTGGGGAGGAGAACAATTGTCTGCCTACTCTCCATGGAACTCTGTATAATGGACATAAACTACCTGAGGCGGGTTGTTCTTGCAGCGTTCTTCGATTTACAGCGTTCTCTTGACACGGCATCCCATTCTACAATCCTCCGGAGCCTAACCCGCCTTGGACTCTCGGGATCAATGCTGAGATGGTTCCGGAACTATGGCTCTTCTTTTCGGATACCTGTGGTTGGTGATATCTCCACATTCCACCCGATCTTCCGTGGAGTCTCACAGGGTGCGGTCCTCAGCCCGCTACTTTTATATGTTCTCTCTGATCTCCTGGCCTTCCATTGTCTCTTGTTATTGTTTTCGCCGATGACATGACCCTCGTGGCAGAGAGTGTCACACTCCAGGAGGTGGAAAGCTCTCTGGAAGAGACAGGGACTGTCGTCTTGGCATATGTGACAGGAAAGGCCTCTTCCTCAACCCCGGAGAAGAGTCGTCATGTGCTTCTGGATCCGCTTGTCAGCCCAGCTAATGGTGCGTTTCTGGGGCCGAGGTCTCCCGGTTGCCACGGTCCTCTGGCCGGCTGAGTGTGGTCCTTGCTCGATGGTCCTCGTCTGACAATGTTGCCTGCCTCCAAGACTTGTACGTTCGTCGCATCGAGATCATGAAGCGGCTCTTCGGTGTGGCATGTGGGGCAGCGCTGGAGTTGCAGGTGACCTTCTATAAGGCCTACATTTGCAGTACGCAAAGTCACGAAGCAGTAATATATTCCACTGGAATACTAGAATTCATCTCTTCTATAACAAGGAAGAACGTCTTAAAACGTCCGCAACTACATTATTTTCACCCGGTTTTTAAACTTTAAATCATACTCAAATTGGGGCAATACAATGCCCAACGTCAAAATCAAGCATTGGTATTTTTTTTATGTCTAGCAATCAATCCTAGTATGAATTTATGGTCCATTCGAGCATTTCTCCTGAGTTGAAGAAAAAATCTGAGGTATATTTATAGCATATACCAAGGCTTCCTTGTCTAATGGGGAATAATTATGCTCTGCGGAAGATAATTTCACAGCCCACCTCCCCACTGGGAATTAATCGACCTCAAGTTTTAAAGGTCAGTTACTAGTAAAATTAGTAACCACGGCAGAATTTACCAATTCCTTTGAAACATTAATAAGGCATCCATTACGCTTGATGACGATCTTAATCTTGACACGTTTTAACAAAGCATACATAGGAGATTATTTAGTTGAAAAAATCTTTAAACATTTACAAAAATAAATGTTAATTTTTTTCTTCTATCATCTTAATACTTTTTTTTAATAAATTGTTATAATTAGCTGGCTGTTTTAATATTTTTTTATTATATCCTTGAACGATAGGCAGTTATGCAGTTATTCAGTGCAAACTGGATTGGGAGCTGAGGCCGAATTGTTGGGTTATTACTGCATGAGAAATAACAGTTCTATAACGCTCACCAATTTCCTCTCCTCATACCTATGCTTAGTCGAGACATTTAACCATAATTGTAAATGTTGTATGTCTAGATTTTAGCTAGGCCTTCGACATGAAGTTATTCCAGTTGTCAATGAAAACTATAGGAAAGGTAACATGCAATTAAAGCTCATACGGAAGTTGATAACAATTGCTCGAGATATCAATTAAATAGGAAACTAAAGGCCATAGTGTTTCCAAAACCTATTAGCGTTCTTCCAAAGATAAATAGGATCATACTGAGGGCAAACGTAATGCACATGTATAAGAAATGAACGTGCCAGAAAAATCATTACATAGCTAAAGAGCTTGAGCTCAGGGGGCTAAACCTTCACCTACAAGCACAATTAGCTGGTACACACATATGCACATCAGCCAGACAAAGCAACAGTGTTTAGGGTTCATGAAAATATAATGAATATGCAGAACCAAAAAGGATTATAGCAGAGAATAGTGAGGAGAGGAGGAAGCAGAGGCGGCGGGAGGCGAGCTCCAGCACCTGTCCGGGAAAGGTAACGTCCAAAGGCTGTGACTGATACATGATATCAAATGTTACAAGAGCCTGAAAGGCGCACGGAACAATTTGTATTACTGATTGATGGTGTGGACGACTGGTAAGTAGATCTCATTATACGTCTCTCGTGAGTAGATCTCATTATATTTTACGTAAGTAGATTTCAGTAGACATCTAGTGAGTTGATCTTAGACGTCATCTGGCGAGTAGATCTCAGTAGATATCTGGATATTAGATCTCAGTAGATATCTGGATATTAGATCTCAGTAGATATGTGGATATTAGATATCAGTAGATATCTGTTGATTTGATCTCAGTTCATATCTGATGAGTTGATCTCAGTAGACATGTGGTGAGTTGAGGTCAGTAGACATCTCGTGAGTAGATCTCAGTATCCGTCTGGTGAGTAGATCTCGGTAGAAATGTGGTGGGTTAATATCAGTAGCCGTCTGGTGAGTAGATCTCAGTAGACATGTGGTGGGTTGATAACAGTAGCCGTCTGACGAGTAGATGTCAGTAAACGTGTCGAGAGCATATCTCGGTAGACATACGGCTAAAAACTGTCGGCGGGATTTCAAGTGTAATCACTGCCACTTGTGAGTGCCTCAGGTGTAATCACTGCCACTTGTGAGTGCCTCAGGTGTAATCACTGCCACTTGTGAGTGCCTCAGGTGTATTCACTGCCACTTGTGAGTGCCTCAGGTGTAATCACTGCCACTTGTGAGTGCCTCAGGTGTAATCACTGCCTCCTGTGAGTGCACCAGGTGTAATCACTGCCACCTGCGAGTGCACCAGGTGTAATCACTGCCTCCTGTGAGTGCACCAGGTGTAATCACTGCCACCTGTGAGTGCACCAGGTGTAATCACTGCCTCCTGTGAGTGCACCAGGTGTAATCACTGCCACCTGTGAGTGCACCAGGTGTAATCACTGCCACCTGTGAGTGCATCAGGTGTAATCACTGCCACCTGTGAGTGCATCAGGTGTAATCACTGCTACCGGAGAGTGCACCAAGATTAATCGCTGCCACCTGAGAGTGCACCAAGATTAATCGCTGCCACCTGAGAGTGCACCAAGTGTAATCACTGCCACCTGTGAGTGCATCAGGTGTAATCACTCCTACCGGAGAGTGCACCAAGATTAATCGCTGCCACCTGAGAGTGCACCAAGATTAATCACTGCCTCCTGTGAGTGCACCAGGTGTAATCACTGCCACCTGTGAGTGCACCAGGTGTAATCACTGCCACCTGTGAGTGCATCAGGTGTAATCACTGACACCTGAGAGCGCACCACGTATAATCACTGCCACCTGTGAGTGCACCAGGTGTAATCACTGCCACCTGTGAGTGCACCAGGTGTAATCACTGCCACCTGTGAGTGCACCAGATGTAATCACTGCCACCTGAGAGTGCACCAGGTGTAATCACTGCCACCTGAGAGTGCACCAGGTGTAATCACTGCCACCTGTGAGTGCACCAGGTGTAATCACTCCCACCTGCGAGTGCACCAGGTGTAATCACTACCACCTGAGAGTGCTCCAGGTGTAATCACTGCCACCTGGGAGGGGCACCAGGCATAATCACTGCCACCTGAGAGTGCACCAGGTGTAATCACTGCCACCTGAGAGTGCACCAGGTGCAAACACTGCCTCCTGTGAGTGTACCAGGTGTAAACACTGTCGCCTGAGAGTGCACCAGGTGTAATCACTGCCACCTGTGAGTGCATCAGGTGTAATCTCTGACACCTGGGAGTGAACCACCTGTAATCACTGTCACCTGTGAGTGCACCATGTTTAATCACTGTCACCTGAGAGTGCACCATGTTTTATCACTGCCACCTGTGAGTGCACTAGGTGTAATCCCTGCCATGGGTGAGTGCACCAGGTATAATCACTGCCACCTGAGAGTGAACCATGTGTAATCACTGCTACCTGAGAGTCCACAGGTGTAATCACTGCCACCTGAGAGTGCACCAGGTGTAATCACTGCCACCTGCGAGTGCACCAGATGTAATCACTGTCACCTGTGAGTGCACCAGGTGTAATCACTGCCACCTGAGAGTGCACCAGGTGTAATCACTGCCACCTGCGAGTACACCAGATGTAATCACTGCCTCTTGGGAGTGCACTAGGTGTAATCACTGCCATCTGTGAGTGCACCATGTGTATTCACTGTCGCCTGAGAGTGCACTAGGTATTGTCACTGCCACCTGAGAGTGCACCAGGTGTAATCACTGCCATCTGTGAGTGCTTCAGGTGTAATCACTGCCACCTGAGAGCGCACCAAGTGGAATCACTGCCACCTGAGAGTGTACCAGGTGAAATCACTGCCACCTTAGAGCGCACCAGGTGTAATCACTGCCACCTGGGAGTGCACCAGGTGTAATCACTGCCACATGTGAGTGCACCAGGTGCAATCACTTACACATGAGAGTGAACCAGGTGTAATCACTGTCACCTGAGAGTGCACCAGGTGTAATCACTGTCGCCTAACGTGCACCAGGTGTAATCACTGTCGCCTAACGTGCACCAGGTGTAATCACTGCAACCTGAGTATGCTCCAGGTGTAATCACTGCCACCTGTGAGTGCACCAGGTGTAATCACTGCCACTTGAGAGTGCACCAGGCTTAATCACTGCCACCTGAGAGTGCACCATGTTTAATCACTGTCGCCTAGCGTGCACCAGGTGTAATCACTGTCGCCTAGCGTGCACCAGGTGTAATCACTGTCGCCTAGCGTGCACCAGGTGTAATCACTGCAACCTGAGAGTGCACCAGGTGTAATCACTGCCACTTGAGAGTGCACCAGGCTTAATCACTGCCACCTGAGAGTGCACCATGTTTAATCACTGCCACCTGAGAGTGCACCATTTGTAATCACTGCCACCTGAGGGTGCACTAGGTGTAATCACTGCCACCTGAGAGCGCACCAGGTATAATCACTGCCACCTGAGAGTTGTGGAAACCAAGCTGTGAGAATTATATTTATTTAATTTATATGAATTTATATAAATTTATATTGATGTTAATTTATATATTTCGATAGCAATTTTTATGTTGTTAAGTGGACTGTATTTCTGAAATATTTCTCACAAATCGATCCTTACACATTAGGGGGGTTTATATTAAATTTATATAAATGCAGCCAATCAAACTACGGTATTAAACTACATATATTAGTATAAAAGTATGTGTGCCTTATCAAATTGGCTTAGGCTTAGTCATTCAGGTATAATTAGGATGTAGACACCAAATTATCCTCGTGAGAGCCTAGCTTCCATCACCCAAGTAACTGATGTACCAAGATTAATTCTTGATTCCTCTTCTTGTTCCTGTGTTGAGTCGATTATTTTTGTCCTAACTGGAATTAATCATATCTACCTAACATTACTGGCCAATAATGACTTAGATAAAATTTCGGAAAGACACTTTCCTTGTGATTGTTGACAGCATGTAATGATAGTAGAACACTAATTTGATCCCAATAACACTTCGTCCAAGAGAATTATCGGAGCGGAATTTGCTACAACGACTCTGGTCTTAACAATGGCTGACCTTCTCCACCACTGACGCTCCTGGCTCACTTTGTCCAGATATAAGTAAGTGATAGAAGGGTCACATTTACTCTATTTTGATACTGATAATTAAGTTAATTCAAATGAGATGTTTTTATCATGTAATAAGTCCAAAGACTACTGTATTTAAGAATAATTCCCCACAGAATAACTGGTAAATTTATAGTACTATGTGGCAATGATATCCCATTTTCTATTAACGGAAAATTACACTTCAAGCTACATTTTCTATGGGTTAACTTGTGTATACAACACAGCAGCAATATTATCTGCATATTGCATGTAATATTAGTAAACGGTGTCGGGTTTTCCGACATAATTTCCTGGGCGCTGCTCATGGGTCGAAGTTCTATTTAGAACACACGAACACCGATACTCCTCCTTCGAATTATTAGATTAATTTGATGTTAGTAGTTAGTAATCACACATTTGTGCATCTGTTCGTACAGGACGGATGTTCCGTACTCGAGTTGCAGGGGTTAGAAGTCTAATGCAATTTCATTTCCCTGTTAACTCCTGAAAGTCTAAAATTATAGCCTAATTACATATCAACCCAGAGGACTGAATGTGATCAAGTACTACAGTCAAGTATGATTCAGGGACTGCAGTGAGATCAGTGACATTAGATATAACTTGAAACTTGTTCAGGTAACTGGTCACTGATATATAAACACTGAGGCCCATGGAATTCATCTTGATTAAATAATAAATGTATCAAAATCAGTCGTCAGATTTATTGGGGTTTAATTTAGTTAATTGATTCAGAGGATTGAATAGCCCATCATTAAAGTCAAGTATGGTTCTGAGACTGCAGTGGGTTCAGTGACATTGGTCGCTGTGACTTGTAGCTGTTTAGGCTACTGTTCACTGATTTGCCACTGAGGCCTCATGAACTCATCTTCATCTCTAAATGATGATATTAACATCAACCTCTGTTGTTATAGTCAGCTGTAATCTCCTTAGTATAATGCTACTGGAGAAATATAATCAGCTGACAAATTTAGATTTCTACTGGTAGTGTTTATCTGCAGGCATAGGTCTCCTCAGGCTTAATACTGGTCCTGAGAGTAATTTGCCTCCTGCAGAATTTAGCATGGTTACGCCCTGATATTTACTAGGGCTACCGATGAATCGATGGTAGTAGTCTGTCCCTACAAGGATACCGAAGTCAGTGAGGTGATCAGACTTAATATTATCTGCCAATTTTATTCCTTTATTTCTCAGGAATTTGGCGGTTGCTCTCAGACCTTGAACTTGTAGGTCTGCTGGTATTTTGTCCACCACAATGGCTTGTACTTGACAGACTTAACTGCCTAAACGTACTGATGGTTGTACCACCTGGTAGACTTGAGGTCCTTGTATCTGTTAGAAACCCTGAGATATTGATTGACGTCTGGGCTACAGGCCTTAATTGTAGTTCATCTGCCAACTTTTTAGTGACATGTTCTCTGGGACCCTTGGTCAAACAACCCACAGGTATGGATCTTGGCCCTCTTATTCTGGATGGTAATTTGGGCAGTAGGCAAAGTCGTATTTCCTTTGGACTTTGCCGATTTGACATTAATAGTTTGTTGCACCTTTCAGTACTGTACTGTGGTGGGAATGCAATCTTCCACCTTGGGGTTTGGAGACTTTGTTTTGGTGTATCCGCACACTGCTCCGTGGTGCTGACCATTGTTACACCTATTACAGGTGCGTAATTGGGTCTCACAGTCGTTGATGTTGTTTTCTGAGGTACCTCGTGCAATGTTGCAAATCTTTGAGTCGCTCAACTCGGGCGTCACTATCAGGAAAAGTAGGGCAGTGGTACATTGAATGTTTCTCTTGGCAGAACAAACAAATTCTATAGCTTCCAGTACACTTTGGTGTCACGTTCTTGGGTGACACAGTAACTATAGGCTTGGAGGGTCCCACTACATATACTCCCACTCTGCCACTGTTCCACTTTGGTGTTGAATTATATTGTTTAGATTGATTTGGAGTACCTTTGGTACTCTGTGGTTTACTGTTATTGGTTTCTGAAGGTTTACTTGGTGGTTTTAATTTGTCACGTGTTCGTAATTGATGAACTACTGAACGTAAACCCTCAGATATTTCATTCATAGATAAGATACTTTTATAGTAATGAGCACTCATTTGTCTCAATACGTCCCTAGGTATTTTCTCCTGGACAATTATTTTCAAGACCCACTCTGCCCCATTTGTATCGGCTGTCAGGCTGAGGGGCGTTGATCATTGATTCTACCTCCGTCTTGAAGACTTGGAGTGAATCAGCTGAAGCCTCCGGTGGGGGTAAATGCAGCAGCTCATGAACTAAATGTGATGTTTTTACTTCTGGATCAGCATAATTATCCTTGAGGAATTGTACTGCCAGATCATAGCCGTCATTAGTTAACCTCAGATGGGATACTACTGTTTTAGCCTCTCCTGATAATTGGCCTTGAAAATAAGAGAATTTACAGCTCTTAGGTAAAAGTTGTTTTGAGTCCACAAGGTCTACGAATTTGTTCCAAAATTCGTCCCAATCTTCCTCATCTTTTCTTGAGAAAGTGGTTAAATTAATTGGAGGGAGTCGAGCCTCTACTTGACTCGTATTAAATGAAACTGTTGTTGTTGTTGTTGCCTTGTTCTGGGCAATTAATTTGACGTAAGGCTATAACATGGCCTGAGTGTGATCTTCATAACTCGCTAGATCAACCATAGTGTCTATTTCTGTTTCTGATAAATTGGTGTTGGCAAGTTCAGCCACATATGTTGCTATTTGGCATTTGATTTGCTCAAATTTACCTGCAGCTGCTTGATAATAGCTTTCCAGGTCAACATAATCAACTGGAGATTGTTGTGACAAATCTTCACATTTCTTGATCTGTCTTGTTAAGTGACCTTTAAGACCTGCAAGGGTTCTTTTCATTCTCCCTGCATTATGCATACTGGCCAGTTGGTTAAGACTTGTGTGGCTTATACTTGGGTTGCTCATAATGCTGAACAATTACTAATGGAGTAGCCTAGGGAAAAATTCTGCAATAACTAGGCTAAAATCCTACCTCTTCTAGAAGTTAGCTCTTAAAATTAAAATACATTATATATATATATATATATATAATATTATATATATATATATATATATATATATATATATATATATATATTATATATATATAAACCAGTGTCACTGGTTTATATAGTGATAAACCAGTGTCACTGGAAATACTTTAGGATAGCTCCTCAATTATCACCCTAGGATGGTATAGACACTAATTAATCACTCAAAGGTGCTAGGATTATAAGTAAATTATTATATAACACCTGTACTCGAGTTTTTTTATTATTCCTCGTTTTATTTCAAGAATATATAGTACATTTTTTTATTTTATAAAAGAAATATACAAGTAATAGCAAACACATAATACGTAAACAGAAAGACAAATGCAGGTACAGAATAACACAGAACACCAACAGGACCCAGAAACGCCAGGTACTGAGGCAAACTATAAAACAACATGAAAAAACGGACACACAGTAATTACGTGGAATGGAAAGACACAACAAGAACGTATACATAATAAATCAACACACACGCACACAACCACAAAAACATCACAAGGCAAAGTACATG